>JASDQU010688239.1:0-31231 GCA_032191745.1 Picea mariana
ATATTGGTTTGTGCATTGTGGTTGCAGGTCTCATGGGGATGGCGTTGGTTTCTAGGTGGCTTTGACTTATAGCCGCCCCTCATGGGCTCCTCCCTTGGTCGTGGCATAACGCTTGGTGTGCGCTACCCTGTGCACTAGACTTTGTATTATGTATTGAATAGTTGGTCATGAAATATGGCTTCGGGACTTGGTATATGTTCTTGGTAAATGACTTAGGATTAGGTTCTTAGTGCTTAGTCACGGGCTTGTATATTGTGTTGACTTGGGCACTGTCTTGTGTGTTGTATGATGTTGCGTGCTAAATAAGCTCAAGAGCTCAGAACTAGGCATGGTTGCATGCTAAATACGCTCGGGAGCTGAGAACTAGGCCTGGGGGCTATTTTTCTACTGTCTGGCTTGCTTGGGACCTCCAAGAAGATGTATTTTATCAACCCTTTGCTTGTATTTTGTTTGGCTTTTTAACTATGTTCTGGATTCTTTGTTACTTTGTAAGATCTTAGGCATCATTGTGAAATTTTTCCCTGGGATTAGAACCCCAAACTTGCCATTTGTGTGTGGCCAGATTGTTTTCCTTTTCTTTCTCTCCCATTGAGTGTAAACATAGAAAATAAAATAGCCAGATGGCTCTCGTTTTCATTTGGGTTTGCAATTTTCCCCATGCTGAGAATGGATATTCATGACCCTGGTATAAAATCACAACACGAGATCGAATTCAGAGTGGAGGTTTTCATCCCGGGATTTGAACCTTGGACCTGGTTTCATTGGGTGTAACAACCCTTCTATCATCTTATCTCAATATCTCTCTATGCTTTCTTATGATTGTTATAGTTTACTTCATTACTGTGTATATGTATTATATATCTATATACATTATTCATCTTATCTCAATATCTTTCTAAGGGTGCATTGGTAATAGGGACTCTGCCAAGATTTGGGCTGGTCCAAGAAGTCATGGGATCGACCCCCATCCCTTATAACCTCATTTACTTCTCTATTTTTCTTCTTTATTATCATTATACTTTATTTTTCCTATTGCTATTTTCAACACTATTTTTTTTGCTATTTTGTTTACTTATTATTCTATATAACTTTTTTCATATTATATACATTATTCAGATCACTACCTTTACTATATTTATAACTTTGCAAACTTTGTATACTTCTATTTTCTAAGACCAACATTCACTTATTTGATTCTCTATGACTCGTACATGTGAGCATACAGTTTACAGGTAGCCTGAACAGAGGGTGAGACAATTTGCAGGAATCCCCCCCGTCCCTTTTTTTTATATATATATAGACTCTCCCTATTCCTGGGTTCCTAGGGGTAGTTCTTCATAGGTTTTAAGGTCTATAAAATAAAGGGTTTCTAGGTTGTAGGTTAGGGGTTTGGGAGCAGATTGTACAATTATGTGGGTGGTCAAGCCCAGGTTTCAGTTTTGAAACTGGGCTTTGATACCATGTGTAAGTTCCTATCCAATAAAACATAAAAGTTAATAAATTAATTAATACATAACACTGATATTTATAACTTCTTTTTAGTTCTATATTCAACAAGCTAACAAACTAATAGTTCATGGTTCAGCAAATTAGAATTGAGCAACATGATATACAAATCACATATATATAAAAACATACACAAATTAGTAAAATAGTGAGACATCATAATGATAATGACATAATTACCTCTCAGTGATGTTGTTTCCCCAACTCCGTCTGTCCTTGCTTCTCTGCCCAAACTCTGACCAAGATGCTCTACCCAAACCCTGCCCAAAACCAAATCTTTCCTCCCTGCCAGCTAGGAACATATCCTGTCCAGCTCCCTAGCTCCAGGATTCCTGGCCCTCGAGCCCAAAACTCCTAGCAACCGATGCTCCCCTGTAATAGTCCAACAAATTCCTCCAGCCTAAAACCAAAAAATATAGTTTTCCAATCCCTCCCCTGGAAAAATGCTCCAATACAATCTCTTGATCTCTAGAAAATTATCCCTGCCCCTAAAAGTCAAAAGTCCCTCTCTCAAATGTCTTTGCCCCCTCATATCCCCCCATCCATTCACCGCCTCTCCATTCAATGAAAACCACCTTATCCCTCCATTCAATGCCAACCATCCCTCAATACATTAAGTTTTCCTTTAAATAAATTAGAATTTATTAAACTTCAATTCGTTACCTAAAGATTAAATGAGTTAATTAATTAATTAATTAGTTAATTAATATACATTAAACAATAATTAATTAATTAATATTATTAATAAATAAACATTATTTAACTAATATACATTAGGACAATTAATTAAACTTAATAATCCTTTAACAATTATTTAACTAGGGTTGTTACAATAACGCTTGCAATATTGTAAGCAAGACCCAATATAGTCGGGTTCGCAGGAGAAAGTTCAAAGCCCGAAAAGCTTTTAACGTTGATAAAATCTTCCATGTTGGGAGAAGGAGGAAGGTCGGGAGGAGGAGGAACAACAACCATCAGATTGGTTGTAATGAGAAGCTTGGTTTTTTGGATCAGTGCCTAGCGAAAAAAGGAAGCGTAGAGAAGAAGAACTTATCTCCAGTGTTGGATCTGAGCGTAGAGTGTCGATAGTCATCTGATCAAGGTGAAGTGCACGGGTTTTAACCCATGTGTACACAGGGAGACTAGTCAAGGCTTGAGGATAAATATTTCTGAAGGCCAAATAGATGAAGTATAATATCAACCGTTCGATCTTGCGAAGGAGATCTGAGTTGTGTTGACAACAATAATATAATCTCTATTTTTACAAGCTTCCTACACAGGGTCTTTAAATTCTCGTTACTCGTCACAACCTTTCTCATTAAATGACACTTGTCACTTGTCGCTTTCTACATACTTGCTTTTCCATTTTTGTTTTCATGACTGTAAGCATGAAAACTCACAGTTAGAATTCATACTTGATTTCATTTTTTTTTATTAAAGGGTTAATGTTCATATGGTCTATTGTCGAATTGTCGTATTTCGCCATGAACATGGTTGTTTTCCTTGTTATAACCCCTTTGTCTTAAACATGCGTTGGTTACATGAGTATAAAACCTCCACTCATTTAGCATTCGACTAATGTTAATGGGGTTTTGATTTATAATTTTTTTAATGGTTCAAGGTTTATTTGATACATTAATCTTTGTGATCAAGTCATGGATATGCATACTATTGTTTTCAACTGTTCTGATCCTTATGCGTACCATTATGCCACGGTGTCATTTCAATTATAGTGTGGTATTATAGCTTTGCATGGCCTCGATATACATGAACTCTCTCACACGCATGGTAATTAACTCTCCTGCCTACCATTTCAAGCTATCTTTGCATTGCATTGAGGAAACTCGGGCCTATGGCTCTGTGTTTCTTCTATCAAACCCTACCTCCGAATCCCATGTTGATTCCCTACTATTAGCCATGGCTCCTGTGGTGAGGATTGAGCCCAACGACATCCAGACCTTGTTATCATTTGACAATGCTAGAGATGACTTAGAAAGGAACAACTGGCGTGTGTTTATTGAAAAGTTCGAGGGTTTTAATCTAAGAGTTGATCAAGAGTTTGCGTTGACATTCGATGATTGCAGAGAAAAAATAGGAGACGTCCAGCTTGAGTTAAATGAATATTTTATAAGCCAAGCTACCAGTCTACCAGTTGTGGGACAAAAATGGTTCAGAAACTCAAATATTGAAGAGGTTCCCTGGTCATTGTTGTTCACCTCAAGGAGAATTATCAGTTGCGACTGAGGTATGCCTGTCTCAGCTTTAAAACCTAGATGGCATGATTTGTTAGCTATTGTGAAATAGTTCATTACCTGTGAGGGGAGATATGGGTTGGTTTTCTTGTATCACTTGCGATTGCTTATGAGTTTTATCAATTTCCCCCTGAACATGCCCTATTTCCTCCTTCAAAGTCTATACAAGATGGAAAAGCGGTTTAAGAGGTAGAAGTCTAATTCTAGTCTATTCCACCATTGTTTAATCAAGATTATTATTATACATCAGTTGAAATTAAACAATGATTGTGGGGATGCTTTTCTGTTACGAAATGGTTTTGGCAGTAGTGAGTTGGGATAGGTCGACAAGCCTGTCGTCACAGAAACCTCGTGAAGCCTACCATCTCTCCTCCTTCACTCTTTCCCTGTGATCCTATTTCTAATTTGGAACCCTCGACCTATCCTGATTCTACCCAACCCGACACTCTACCAGATTCGTATCCTAAGGGTTGTGTTAAGACTGTTAAAAAATCCACAAGGAAAAAGTGTAAAGGCAACATCGATATCAATTATAAGAGTAAAAGGGTCGCTCGTTGGGTTTCACGATGTGCTCGAAATAAAACCAGGCCCTGTGCAAACCAGAACACAATTGTGGTAAGTGAGGATTCCGATTCGGAAATTGAAAGATTCCTGGCCGAAGAGTATCCATATTCATATGGACTTTGCTCTGATAAACCCTGCGATTATGTTACAAACCTTCCATCGTGTCTAAAGGACAATCCCGATTTCCCTGGTATCAAACTCAGTAATGAACCTATAGGTCAAATGGAATATTTCCCGCCTATTAATACTATCAGTGCCAATACACAGTCTATACAGCCGCACTCTAATGAATGTCGATCTTGGATTGATAGGTATTACAAAGATGTGCCTTTACTTCAGTCTCAACTTAAATCCTTGGAAGACTAGGTGAATTCACTAATGAAGGAGAATAGCAAACTCCAATCCATAGCTCAAACCAAAGACAAAAACCAAAAAACCACAGGGTCTATTGTTTTTAAAAATGTGGAAGCAACGACTGCAATAGTAAATTCAAAGATTGCTTGATTAGTTCGAATCCCTTAATTTGAGGTATGATTTAAAAAAAAATAAGTTTAGTATGATTCTGTCTTTTTCAAATTAGGACACATGATTTGTTCACATAGATTACCTTTAGTTTGTTTTGATTAATTCAATATAATATGATTCTAGTTATAATTATAACTAGCTACAGAATCGTGAGATTCTGTAGCTAGTTAGAAAAATTTCAATTACTTGTTTTGATAACTAAAAATACATCTGAAATCTTTTATTTTATTTGTTTACACGAACCTATGATTTCTAAGGAGATTTGAAGCACTGTTGGCATCTCTCAGCTAACTATCTTTATGTTTTTAAATAGAATAGGATGTTAGTTTTTGGTATCAAGTAGAATCTGGGAGGTTGCATCCCCCAGATTTTTTGGAACAAATTGGATGTTTTCCATAGGAAACATTTTGTTCCTGGATCCTATATAAATATGTTGTTTTGTAAACTTGAAACCATCTCTGCCGGGGGCAAAAATTATGGATTTATGATTTACAGACTTGAATAGAAGATGATATTTGCACAGCTTTAGCTTCTATATATCATGTTTTTATTCAAGTTATGATCATTTCGATTTGTAATTAGATTGTGATTACTTTAGCTATCATGGTTTATTGCAGATTGGTATGATAAAATTGATATGATATCCATGTTTTATGTCCCATATTTAACATACAGTAATTATTCTATTCAAATTTGAGATTAGGAGATTCATCTTCTTTATTCGTTGAACATTTATACACAAGTTTTCACAGCAGGATTTATCTCAATGTGGCCACTTGTGAAATTATAAGATTGTTGTTACTATATCTCTTATATGTTCTATAATTCGGATTCAATCATTATTGTTTCACGTTTTTGAGAAGCATTTGTGAGATCTGTTGCGGGTTTGCCTCATCAAACAACAAGATTGGATGCTATGCCCAGGACGAATAGGAGATGTGATTACAGGTTAGTTTGTTAGTTTTATTTCATTAGTTTAATTAATATAGGAATTCCCTGTAATCTAAACACATTCTACTGTTTGTTATCTCTTTTCTTCAATTAGACAATTGGTTATTTCATTTCTTATGTATAAACATTATAAAAAATAAATCAAAAAGATTGAATGATAGTTTTGCTGTCGCTAAATAAATCAATCCATATTCAATTTTCGCAGATTTAGATTAAAATTTGCATTCTGTAAATGTTATACATATATTAGAAATATAATCATTTGAATATATTGTACATATAATAAGTAGAGCTATTTTATAAGTATTAGTTAGCAAACTGTAAGTATATATTAGATTTGTATATAGTTTTCAGTGAGTGTTTTTCATTAAGTTATTTTATATTCTTTAGTTTTGTTTTTTACTTTCTTAGGACTTGGATCAGCCAACGGAGCCACTAAACCCGTCGAAGTGGATTAATCCAAATGGCTTGGGTTAAGTAGACAACCCCAGACCGAATTCACTCCTCCAGTTGATGAGCGGTCAATTTCGCCCGTCAACAAATGGCGCTATAACGAGGGCCTAAAAATTATTAATGGAAAGAGGTGGTCAAAAGACTCCTCCACCACCTACCCGCTCACCTATAGTGACTAGAAGTCATTCTGACGACAACATTGTCCCTCAAACAGAAACCACACCAAACGATGATCTACGGATCATAGCTGGACCAGTAACTCCAAATCCCACGGGTGGTGACATACAAGAGATTGTTCGCCAATCTCTCATAAGAACGCACAGTGCCTTCGCCCGTTTAAGAAAACCAAACCAACCTTTGGAACAACCATTAAACTTCTCTGATATCAAAGAACAGCTTGGAGGCACTAACCTTACTTTAAACCCTACAGATCCAATCCTCACCCCTACATCAGGAGGATCTGGTATACCACCATCACCACCCCCTTCATCTCCTTATTCTTCTGGAGAAGAATCCTCTGACGAAGGTAGTTCCCCATCCCAGCCTTCGACACCACCCACACCTATGGCTAGCCAGAACAATCCCGCCAGACCCTGGCTCGACCAAGATGCAGTGGCCATACCTGGGCCTCAACATCCCTTACCCAAACACCTAGAGAAATGGCTCCCTAGATTTGACCCGGACTCCAAACAGATCACCGAAGATCACATCAAAAAGTTTATGTTATCCATTAGACTCCATAGCATCGAGCACGAAGACATAGTCTGTAGATTGTTTCCCTACACCTTTGAGGGAAATGCCTCTACCTGGTACTTAGCCCAACAGCCCCACATCCTCGTGTCATGGGAGAAGTTTGAATCTTGTTTTCTTGAGAAGTTAGGAGACTAAAAGTCTCCTAAATTTCTAGTGATGGAGATTTCTAGTTTAAGAATGAATCCCAAAGAAAAGATCAAAGAATTTAATCAAAGGTTCTTGACACTAAAGAACCGAATCCCTACGGATTCGATGCCTGCCGAGAATCTTATTATAGCATATTATAAAAAAGCCTTACATCAAAGCATAGCCATTTGGGTAAAGAGATCCAAGAAAGCCATGTTTTTAGAAGCCTTTGAAGAAGACAGTCAGATCGAGAAAGGCATCCTCAGCTTAAAAGACACTACTAGCAATGAAACAGAGACTAGTTCATCTTCCAAAAAGAAAATCGAAATCCTCCCTAGACCTTCCAAAAACAAAGCCCAACCTGAAAGCTCAGATTTAGAAAACTTACAGAAAGTCATTCAAAAACTGTCCAATCAAGTTATATATTTGAAAAGGATGGATGAAGAAGCTTCTTCGAGCAAAGGGCCTTACAAACCCCCTATTAGGAAGCCTTTTCCCACCAACCGACCTAATTCAAATATTGAAGGCCTAAATCTAGAAAGCTTGCAATTTTCTATTCAAACGATTCTAGAAGCACAGGATAATTTGATGCCCCCTGAGATCCCTGAAGAAGCAGCTGAACAAGAGATAGTAGAAGAAGATGAATCTTCTCCGAACATTTTTGGACATTTTTCGGATAGTATTTTTCAAGCTAATTTCGAAACAGTGCATCCTTACAATACTAGGAGTAAGACAACAAACAAACCTTCTTCTGAAATCACTATGACTTTGCCTCCAAAACATTCTAAATCAACTGAGACTAAACAAGATTCAGTAAACCCAAGCTTAGATTATGATTTGGTTGAAGATCTAAAAAGGATTAGGGCTAATATTTCTATTTATGAATTATTAAAATTCCCTTTTCTTCTGCAAAAAATGCTACAAAATATTGCAGAGAACAACAAAAATGGTAATCCAAGCTGTAACAAAGGTGTTCAAAACAAGCCCAGAGTTCCTCGGAAGGCCTCCACCAAAACTACTTATGATCCTCATGAAAAAAGATACCTTCCTGTAAATAATGTAACAAATGTAGATAAATTAGTTTTGGAGGCCATGAGTAAAAAGAAACAAGCTTCCACTATTAGTACTCGCACAAATGTCCCTCCAGTTTTGTTAAGTTTTGAAATCTTCAATAGGAACATGCACAACTGTATGGTAGATTCAAGCGTGTCATCTAACTTAATGCCTTGGTCTGTTTGCAAAAGATTAATGCCGAAGTTCAACCATCCACCTTGAAGATCATCCAACTTGATCAAACTATTGTTAAGGTTATAGGGGAATTGAGAAATGTTCTTATAATATTTTCATCTAACCCTAAAGTTCATCAAGTGATTGATATTATTGTTGTAGATATCCCAGAAGTTTATAGTTTGTTTTTAAGAAGAGACTAGTCAGAACAACTACATAGCTATTTTGTGACGGATTGGTCTCACTTGTGGCTACCCGAGAATGGAAAACCCAACATAATCAAGGTAAATCGTGAACATTATCTAAAGTTCATGGTGACTGATTTAAATGATCCCAATGAACCATTCACTCCTTCTATCGATTCGCCCAAAATACAGGGGATGGATACCTTTTTCGGTAATTTCATGGCCGAAACTTCCATGATTACTAACCCGGAACAACAGTATGAAATTTTAACATGTACGCAGTCAACAACTTCTACCCAGTGGTCACATGCAACCGACAACAATCAAATATGGTCTCTTTACTTTGATGGGTCAAAATCCAAGGAAGGAGCTGGTGCAGGCTGTGTGATCATCGATCCAACAGGTAACAAGACCCTGATTGCGTGCAGGTTAGAATTCGAATGTACAAACAACACAGTAGAATATGAAGATTTATTGCAAGGCCTTAGAAAAGCATTAGATATGAACGCTCAAAATTTGACTGTCTTTGGTGATTCAGAAATCGTGGTTAGACAGGTAAAAAATTCTATCCACTATTTATCTCCGCACCTTAAAAGATATCAATCTGAGGTATGGAATTTGATGAATACATTTGTTTCATTTAACATAAATTCTATTCCTAGATTGAATAATTCGGAAGATGATTTGTCAGCTAACGTAGCTTCAAAAATTTTCCCTGCAGAAGGCTTTTCTCCAAATGTATTCTCCGTCGAACTGTTGTTTAGACTGTCCATCCCAGACAACATCACAAATTGGAGAGTCTTTGATGACGATCAACATATTATAAGTTTCCTGCATATGGAAGAAATTTTCCAGGGCGTGGTGATCGACGAAGGTACTCATGACGAAAATCTTCGTGACTTTACGGTAATACCAGATCCAATATCTCCAGAATCTCATCAGACATGGTAAATTCTATCCCGAAATCTGTAGTTAGATTAGAAAAATTTTATGATCTTCACGACAGGTTCAAAAAATCAGTGAACTGTAAAACAAATAGTCCCTCTTTGATGCATGAAAAAGTAAACTTAGGAACTAAAGACAACCCACAGTGCATTAATTTAGGGGTGGGGTGTTCTAAACAAGAAAAAGTAGCGTTTATTAAATTTTTTAAGGAATTCAAAGATGTTTTTTCCTGGATGTATGACGACCTAAAAACTTTTGATCCTAACGTCATACAACACGTTATTCCTATGAAACCCCAAACCCAACCTTTTCAACAAAAGTTAAGGAAAATGAACCCAAAAGTCGAACCGGCTGTCAAGAAGGAATTAACCAAACTCCTAAACGCTAAGATAATCTTCCCAGTTAGGCACACACAATGGATCTCTAATATTTTCCTTGTCCGAAAGAAGAGTGGTGAAATCCGACTATGTGTTGATTTCTGAAATCTTAATCGAGCATCTGATAAAGACAACTACCCTGTCCATCCCATGGAATAGATCCTTCAACAAGTATCTGGTTCTGAAAGATTATCCTTATTGGATGGTTTTTCAGGGTATAACCAAGTCCTGATGTCCCCTCCAGACCAACTCAAAACCACCTTCCGCACTCCATGGGGAACCTACGCTTATAGGAAGATGCCCTTTGGGCTCATAAATGCCGGTGCCACTTTCTAGAGAGCGATGGACATCGCTTTTCGAGGCTTAATCAATCAATCTGTCATATTTTACCTAGACGACGTTACTGTCTTCTCGAAAAACAAAAAAGATCATCTAGCTCTTTTAAGATCCGTTCTACAATGATGTCGTAAGTACGACATTTCTTTAAACCCTAAAAAATCTATCTTCACAGTAGAACAAGGTAAACTCTTAGGATTTACTGTATCGAGTGAAGGGATGATTATCGACCCTGAAAGAAATCAAGTCATTTCAAAACTCCCTCCTCCCTCGTCAAAAAAGTCTATGTAATCTTTCTTAGATCAGATAAACTTTGTTAGGAGATTTGTCCCCAGCATTTTAGAAATGGTGAGACCATTACAAAACCTAATAAAAAAGAATGTACAATACCATTGGGGACCTTTAGAAAACCAAGATTTTAATTCAATAAAAAAGGCCATAATAGACGCTCCTTCTCTAATGAGCCATGACTTTTCGCAAGACTTCACCCTCTACACGTTCGCTTCTGACTCTTCATACGCCGTTGTCCTAACTCAAAAGAACGCTGAAAACAATGAAGTCCCAATTGCCTTTATGAGCTCAGCCTTCAAATGGGCAGAACTTAATTAACCAGCAGTAGATCAACAAGCCTATGCTATTTTCAAAGTAGTAAATCACTTCTGATCTTATCTTTTGAAATCTAGGACGAAAATCATTGTCCCTTACTCGACTATCAGAAATCTGTTAGTAAAGAAAGAACTAGGTGAAAAAAGGGCAAACTGGGTCACATCCTTGCAAGAGTATGACATAGAAATTACCCCAGCACAAATAGTAAGAGGTCAAGGGTTATGCAAGCTAGTCGCTGATTTAGTTGCAGGACAGCAAGAGGAAAATGATATGTTGAACCCAAGACAGCTCTATCAAATTCAAATCTGTTGTGCACAAAACCCTGTTAGTCCCTGGTATGATGATATAAAATTTTGTCTTGAACATGGATCAGCTCCCCGTCATCTAGATCCCACAAAAAGAAGAGCACTGATATTAAAATATGCTTCTTTTTAGCTGATTAATGGTATTCTGTTTCGTCAAAATTTTGATGGAGTACTAATGCACTGTCTTGAGAAAGAGAAAGCAGAAAAGGTCTTATTGGAATTGCACGCAGGAGAAGCTGGTGGGCATTTTGGTGGAGATACCACTACCCATAAAGTATTAAGAGCAAGTTACTACGGGCCTACACTTTTTAAATATGCTCATGCTTTGTGGTGCAGGTGTCTAATTTTCCAAAAAGCATCTGGATGGATACATAAACCAGCCTTCCCTCTGCAACCGGTTTCAGTAGACTCCCCTTTTCAGCAGTGGTGTCTACATATTATAGGCCCAATCAATCCACCATCCTCACAGCAACATAAGTATATCATAACAACCACATATTACTTCACCAGGTGGTCCGAGGCTGCCCCATTAAAAGATGTAAATACCAGCCAGGTAATATCCTTTTTGAATTTGAATATTATTACTCGTTTCGGTATCCCTGATTGCCTGGTATTTAATAATGCTTCTTATTTTTCGTCTCTTGCGATGAGTGATTTCGCTCTAGAAAAGGGAATTAAATTAAAGTATTTTGCCAACTATTACCCCCAAGGAAATGGTTTGGCAGAATCGACTAATAAAAAATTCATCAAAATTATCAAGAGAACGGTCTCTGAAAACCATAAAAATTGGCATAATACATTGTTAAACGCAATCTAGGCTGATAGAGTAACTCCTAAAACTGTTGTGGGTAACTCACCTTTCTTTCTCGTTTACGACATAGAGGCGATTTTTCCACCACATGTCCTCCTTCCCTCTCTGCATCTATCGCAGAAAATACAAGAAGAGGATTGTCCCCCTTTGGAGAATCGAATTAACGCTTTGTTAAAATTAGAATAAGTGAGGGATCAAGCGAAACGGAAATTGGATCAACATCAACTCATTGTTAAAAACTGGTTTGATTCCAATTCTACCTCTGATAGAAATTTTGAGGTAGGTGACCTTGTCCTAAAATGGGACAAACCGCATGAGGGAAAAGGAGAGCATACAAAGTTTCATAACTTATGGCTAGGACCATTCTTAATTAGTGAGAAATTGGGTCCCAGTTCCTTCTGATTACAGAATTTAGAGGGACAGCCAGACACCTATCCGGTGAATGGCCAAGCTCTAAAAAGGTACTTCGCTTGATGACACTCCCATGTACACTGTGTAAATATTTTTGTTTTACTTGCTTTTTGTTTTTCTTTGCTGGTTTGTTTTGATTTTTCCCTTATGCTTACCAGTTTTTCTTTTTGAGACACACATGCTTGCACCTTGAACTAGTTCAGACAAAGAGAAAAAAAAAATTTCCCCTCTAAAAATGACTACTAAAGGTTGTTTAAGCATCAATTATGATATTTTTCTGAAGTTTGCAGCCATGTTAAAGAAAACTTGTTGTTTGAAAAGCGTTTCTTGATTTCAATCTGTAACTGAAGCTATTCACGATCATCCATGAAAAATTCTTCTTACACTGTCCTTGTTCCTTAAGAGAAAAGATAAGAGATGTCTCCCTGCCCTCGAAAGTCAGTTTTATTAACAAACTATCTCTAGATCTTAATGAAGGACAGCTAAAAAAGTTTCTTCAAGGTCTGTAATTTACTAAGATATGTCCAAAAACCAGGATTTTCAGTGTCACCCCACTCTATTAAATATCTTTAAAACTAAATAAACCTTTAGAGAGTTGTGGGAAGTGCTTGTAAACCTATCGGGATACTGAATAGGTCTGCTGGTAGTGGGTAAATGCATGCATGATTCCAAGATAACTTCATCAAGGTACTGAACAGGCCCCCTGGTAGTGAAGCAATGTCAGGTATATGAAAATTCTCAGATATGGAATCTTTTGACCTTAAATGTCCTTCATTCTGATCTGGAACTTCTTGGTAGGATACAGATATCGGAGTGGGTTAAATGGTATCCCTGTCGAGGCTAAGGATGCCTGCTGGCAGCAGCGGCCCTATCAACAATATTGAAGATTTTAACTTTAATATCGTGACTCTCTTTTGTCAAGATTGTCATAAGTTTTCGTCTTTTAAAATAACAGTAATCATAAACTGGAATGTTTTATAATTGATAATGATGTTTAGACATCTTCTTAGTTGTTTTCGATTTGAAGTTTTTTCTGATTATCCCAATCTGGACTCATTCGTTTGGCAGAGATAACTGCTTCTACCAGTGTGTCGCCATTGTTGGCAACAATAATATAATCTCTATTTTTACAAGCTGCCTACACAGGGTCTTTAAATTCTCATTACTCGTCACAACCTTTCTCATTAAATGACACTTGTCACTTGTCGCTTTCTACATACCTTCTTTTCCATTTTTGTTTTCATGACTGTAAGCATGAAAACTCACAGCTGGAATTCATACTTGATTTCATTTTTTTTTATTAAGGGGTTAATGTTCATATGGTCTATTGTCGAATTGTCGTATTTCTCTATGAACATGGTTGTTTTCCTTGTTATAACCCCTTGGTCTTAAACATGCCTTGGTTACATGAGTATAAAACCTCCACTCATTTAGCATTCGACTAATGTCAATGGGGTTTTGATTTATAAAATTTTTAATGGTTCAAGGTTTATTTGATACATTAATCTTTGTGATCAAGTCATGGATATGCATACTATTGTTTTCAACTATTCTGATCCTTATGCATACCATTATGCCAAGGTGTCATTTCAAGTACAACGTGGTATCATAGATTTGCATGGCCTCGATATACATGACCTCTCTCACATGCATGGTAATTAACGCTCCTGCCTACCATTTCGAGCTGTCTTTGCATTGCATTGAGGAAACTCGGGCCTATGGCTCTGTTTTTTTTCTATCAAACCCTACCTCCAAATCCCATGTTGATTCCTTATTGTTAGCCATGGCTCCTATGGTGACGATTGATCCCAATGACATCCAGAACTTGTTATCATTTGACAATGCCAGAGATGACTTAGAAAGGAACGGATGGCGTGTGTTTATTGAAAAGTTCGAGGGTTTTAATCTAAGAGTTGCTCAAGAATTCGTGTTGACATTCGACGGTTGTAGACCAAAAATAGGAGACGTCCAGCTTTTGTTAAATGGAGATTTTATAATCCAAGCTATCGGTCTACGAGCTGTGGGACAAAAATGGTTCAAAAACTCAAAGGCTGAAGAGGTTCCCTGGTCATTGTTGTTCGCCTCAAGGAGAATTATCAGCTGCGACCGAGGTATGCATGTCTCATCTTTAAAACCTAGATGGCATGATCTATTAGCTATTGTGAAATAGTTCGTTACCTGTGAGGGGAGATATGGGTTTGTTTTCTTGTATCACTTGCGATTGCTTATGAGTTTTATCGATTTCCCCTTGAACATGCCCTATTTCCTCCTTCAAAGTCTATACAAGATGGAAAAGGGGTTTAAGAGGTAGAATTCTGATTCTAGTCTGTTCCACCATTGTTTAATCAAGATTATTATTATACATCAGTTGAAATTAAACAAGGATTGTTGGGATGCTTTTGTGTTACAAAATGGTTTTGGCAGTAGTGAGTTGGGACAGGTTGACAAGCCTGTCGTCACAAAAACCCTGATGAAGCCTACCATCTCTCCTCCTTGACTCTTTCCCTGTGATCCTATTTCTAATTTGGAACCCTCGACCTATCCTGATTCTGCCCAACCCGACACTCTACCAGATTCGTATCCTAAGGGTTGTGTTAAGACTGTTAAAAAATCCACAAGGAAAACATGTAAAGGCAACGTTGATATCAATTATAAGAGTAAAAGGGCCGCTCATTGGGTTTCATGATGTGCTTGAAATAAACCCAAGCCCTATGCAGACCAAAATGAAATTGTGGTAAGTGAGGATTCCGATTTGGAAATTGAAAGATTCCTGGCCAAAGATTATCCACATTCATATGGACTTTTCTCTGATAAACCCTATGATTATGTTGCAAACCTTCCATCGTGTCTAAAGGACAATCCCTATTTCCTTGGAATCAAACTCAGTAATGAACCTACAGGTCAAATGGAAGATTTCCCACCTGTTAATACTATCAGTGCCAATACACAGTCTATACAGCCGCACTGTAATGAATGTCGATCCTGGATTGATAGGTATTACAATGATGTGCCTTTACTTCAGTCGCGGCTTAAATCCTTGGAAGACCAGGTGAATTCACTAACGATGGAGAATAGTAGACTCCAATACATATCTCAAACCAAAGACAAACACCAAAAAACCACAGGGTCTATTGTTGTTAAAAACGTGGAAGAAGCAATTGCAATAGTAAATTCAAAGATTGCTTGATTAGTTTGAATCCCTTAATTTGAGGTATGATTTTTTTAAAAATAAGTTTACTATGATTCTGTCTTTTTCAAATTAGGATACATGATTTGTTCGCATAGATTACCTTTAGTTTGTTTTGATTAATTCAATAAAATATTTTTCTAGTTATAATTATAACTAGCTACAGAATCGTGAGATTCTGTAGCTAGTTAGAAAAATTCGAATTACTTGTTTTGATAACTCAAAATACATCTGAAATCTTTTATTTTATTTGTTTACATGAACCTATGATTTCTAAGGAGATTTGAAGCACTGTTGGCATCTCTCAGCATACTGTCTTTATGTTTTTAAATAGAATAGGTTGTTAGTTTTTGGTATCAAGTAGAATCTGGGAGGTTGCATCCCCCACATTTTTTGGGACAAATTATGTTATAAACAGGAAACTTTTTGTTCCTGGATCCTATATAAATATGTTGTTTTGTAAACTTGAAACCATCTCTGCCTGGGGCAAAAATTATGGATTTATGATTTACAGACTTGAATAGAATATGATATTTGCACAACTTTAGCTTCCCTATATCGTGTTTTTATTCAAGTTATGATCATTTCAATTTGTAATTAAATTGTGATTACTTTAGCTATCATGGTTTATTGCAGATTGGTATGATAAAATTGATATGATATCCATGTTTTATGTCCTATATTTAACATACAATAATTATTATGTTCAAATTTGAGATTAGGAGATTCATGTTCTTTATTCGTTGAACATTTATACACAAGTTTTCACAGCATGATTTATCTCAATGTGGCCACTTGTGAAATTATAAGATTTCTGTTACTATGTATCTTATATGTTCTATAATTCATATTCAATCATTACTGCTTCGTGTTTACGAGAAGCATTTGTGAGATCTGTTGCAGGTTTGTCTCATCAAACAACAAGATTGGATGCTATGCACAGGACGAATAGGAGATACGATTACAGGTTAGTTTGTTAGTTTTATTTTGTTAGTTTAATTAATATAGGAATTCCCTGTAATCTAAACACATTCTACTATTTTTTATCTTTGTTCTTCAATTAGACAGTTGGTTATTTCATTTCTTATGTATAAACATTATAAAAATAAAATAAAAAAGATTGAATGATAGTTTTGTTGTCGTTAAATAAATCAATCCATATTCGATTTTCACAGATTTAGATTAAAATTTGTATTCTGTAAATGTTATACATATATTAGAAATATAATCATTTGAATATATTGTACATATAATAAGTAGAGCTATTTTATAAATATTAGTTAGCAAACTGTAAGTATATATTAGATTTGTATATAGTTTTCAGCGAGTGTTTTTCATTAAGTTATTTTATCTTCTTTAGTTTTATTTTTCACTTTCTTAGGACCTAAATCGGTCAACGGAGCCGCTAAAACCGTCAGAGTGGATTAATCCAAATGGCTTGGGTTAAGTAGACAACCCCGGATTGGATTCACTCCTCCAGTTGACGAGCGGTCAATTTCGCCCGTCAACAAGCTGTTAGATCGTCTGAAGGAAATCTCAGGCATTGGATCAGTCAAGAGAGTCTGGACCGTAAAATACCATGATTTTAGGAGGATACAAGTTTGAGACTTAAAACTCCTAAAGCACGAATATCCAAAGAGCCGAGAGCCGTTGATTTGTGAGGGGACACTTGTCAACAGATCGCGAGCTCCTAGAAAATTCTATTGAACCTCTAAGTGGATATTTGAGATTCGTTATGCTCGAAGAGCCGAAGCATATATGAACTGTCAGATCACCTGAAGTGAATCTGAGTCATCGGACTAGGAGAGGAGACGTGGCAAAGATCTGAGCACTCTAGGTAAAGTTTTAGACCGATTTATAGCCGTCACATGTAGGGAATAATTGGAGCAAATCCATGTACACCGAGGAAATTCCTGAAGTAAACCTTAGCAGTTGATCCGAAGAGGAAACGCGTGAGTGGATTATAGCCTTCGGATAGAGGTCATTGGAGGAAGGCGAGGTTTGAAGTTTGAGATTTTTGAGGCCCAAAAATATGAAACGACGAGAGTCGTCGATGTGAAGGTGGACAATTGGCACTAGATATATTACTCTGGAAGAAATCGTAGAAGAAAATGTCCAAGGACTTAGAGAAAATATTGGTCATTGATCAAGGAAGGAGTCATAGCACCATTGATATGGTTGAATAGGTCAAAGTCCCGAAGAGGGAGCACGACCATTGATTGGGGACGATACGTGTCAACAGATCTTCCACTCTGGAATATATCCAGTCAATAGTGGCGGGGATTTGAGATTTGAAATTCCTGAAGGTCGGATTTATGGAGGATATTTTGACCGCACATTTAAAGGGGCAGGTTCCGAAAGATCTTTCAATCCGGAATATTTCCATATAGAGGTTGCGAATGTTTGAGACATCAAAAATCCCAAAGTCAGGAATCGTGAAGAGATCTTGACTGTTGATCGAGACGAAGCAGATCTGGTCTGTATATTTGTGGAGGAAAAATGTGAACCATCAATCGAGAGTAGCATCAAGATAGGGAGATCAACCATCCCACAACATTACAGGGACTGGAGGTGTGTGAGATTTAGAAGGAAGTCACGTGGTCATGTGAGGACATCGTCCAAGGTCACATGCGAAGAAGGAGCTTAGTAAAGAGAGCTTGTGAAGGTTGAGAATCAAGATTCCATAAGGTCTGACTCACGAAGGAGATCCTAACCGTATATTCAAGGAGCCAGATGGCAACAAATCTTCCACTCTGGAATATTTCCATACAGAGGAGAGAGATGTTTGAAAACTGAAACTCCTGAATCCCAAAAGGAGAAATCAACGACAACCGTTGATCTAGAGGGGAGTTACGTGGCGACAAATCACGATGATCTTAGATCATTCATGGGAGTTAGAGAAGAAGATTCGATAACATATGTTGATCATAGGTAGCACCAAAGGAGCGAAGATCAACAAACGAGAAGGATTGTGGAGCCAGAACTTGCACGGAAGATAATTATTCTAGAGAGGGCGACAATTGGAACCATGGTATTCACAAATGGATACGTGGTAGCACGAGGAGGATTGTGGGGAAAAAAATGGGTTGGTTTGAATCCACTCTTTACCGTGCCCGCAATCAGGGATTATCACAAGGGAAATACCTAGGGTCATATGAAGGGGGGGCTAATGCCAAAGGGGCTTATGCCTGAACTAGTGTTTTGGGAGTGAGTGGAAATTATCCTGTGGGTCTGTCAGGACGTGCACACAAGAGGAAAAGGGACATGTGCATAATTGATATGTGTTAGATCAAGGGCTTGAGAAGTCGATCTGACTCAGGACAAGGAAATATCCAGAGATTGGGAGGTCGGAGAACCCCAAGAGGGGAGGGGGGATGCATCGGGCTATTGCAAGTTTTATTCTGTTCATCTTTCCTTTGTTGAATGCTTCTTGTGTTGACTTCAACATCAAATTCATGATCTCCTCTATCACTCTTTCTAGCTACTCCAGTGGCTGACTCTTCTTATGTAGTATTCCAGGCTGCAACTCTTCCTTATTATTAGGTAGATCATCTTGATCCCCCGTATCATTTTATTCTTATTTTGTGGCCTTATTTTTCCACCCTACTGCAAACTTCAGTTCTTTAGTCTCCTCTTGATTGACCTGTTGCTCAGTCTCCTCCATTGACATGTTGTCTTTTTTTGTCAGCTTCTCTTGCGTTGGTTAAAGTCCAAATTCTTCTAGCTTCTTGTTTGCCTAGTATGATCACCCATATGCATCCAACTTGACCTATCGGATGTGCAATATTTTCACCATTACTCTTCTTTCTAGGTCTTCCAAATCTTCATACAGATCAACAAAATCCATGCTTTCTGTTTCCTCCTCTTCTGCAGGATTTATTCCTGGATGAAAAATTTTATCCATTCTTCTGAATGCTCCTCTCCTTCTACTGGGGTAGACATTAGTGTCTTCTCCATTTATTCCTCTACTCTTTTGGCAACTTCTGATATCTTCTCTTTCATCATGACAGTCACTGCTAGATATCCTTCTTCTATTTTTTCATCTGTAACACATGCTCCGGCCTCAATTTGGATATTTGGTAGTAATATTCGAATTCCCCCAATAATGAGAATGCTCCTCTGATCCTCCTCTTGGATGGTGAAAGTATTTAACATTTAATCATATTCATTCACATGGTCTCCAAATAAACATGAATCTTCATCTATCAACACTCCTTGCTGACATGAACTCTCAACAGAGTCCGTGAGACTCTCCGACAGTCTCATCTCTTTCCCCCTGCCCACCTAGCAATTTGGGACTTCTCTTAAACCCACCTAGAAGTTTATGAGATCTTCATCTAATCTCACCTCCTCCTCATCACCAAGGTGTCTCCCAACTTCTGGCTCACATATGTGAACCACTTCCTCTTCATCTATGAGGCTTTTGACATATCTCATCCACCTCTTTAACAGTTGCTGTTGTCCTCTGGCCATAAATCTATTGAATGTCCACCTCACTTTCTTATTCATGGGCCACTCATATACCCAATGTGCTTTTGCATCCTAATTCATTTTAAATTAAAGCTTCTCCATCCTCGGTCTTATCTCAGCGAGCTCCAGATCCATGTCTAGATTGCATTTCTTCTTGTGTCCTTCTATTTGACCATGCTCATGGCCTTCAATAGCCATTTCTACCTTCTACCTGCCCTCCTGGAAAGCTTATGGATTACTCTACAACTGTGAGAATCTCCATCTTCTCTTACAACTCACCTGGATGTTTAAATGTTTTTTGTTGTGCTCATGAAACAACCTCCTCACAGAGCATCAGTACCCTGATTTCTTCCTTTCACCCGTTATCTACAGGAAAATTTTTGTTTTTGATACCTAATGTTATCATGTCATTTCCTTTCATCGTCTTCCTGTTTGTTGTCTTCAAACAAAATTCATATTTTTCCTCTTTCTCTTTTGCCTGAAATCTACAAACGAACATTCATCTATAATACCACTTGGTATCAAAGCATATCCTTTCATTGTCTCTCCTTTGTCTACGATCTGTAGACAAATCCTATGCTCTAATACCACCTAGTGCAACCCCCCTCTCCTCATAGGCTTCTATGACCTCCCGGTCTTTGGATCTTTCCTTGTCCCGATTCAGATCGACTTCTCGGGCTCCTGCTCTAACCCAGATTAATTATGCATAGGTCCCTTTTCCTCTCGTGTACAGGTCCCGATAGACTCGCAGGCTAATTTCCATGTGCTCCCAAAACACTAGTTTAGGTGTAAGCCCCTTTGGCATTAGCCCCTCCTTCATACTACCTTGGGTCATGCCCTTGTTCTAATGTGCAATTGCGAGCGCGGGCAAGAGTGGTTTCAAACCAACCTGATTTTCTCCCTGCATACTGTGGTTCCAATTGGGGCTCGCTCTAGAATAATTATCTTTTGCACAAGTTTTGGCTATGCGATCCTTCTTGTCTATCCATCTCCGCTCCTTTGGTGCTACCTGTGATCAACAACAGATATCGACTCTCCTTCCTTGTGTCCTACGCATGATCTCAAATAATCGTGACTTGTCACCACATAAATCCCCTCTGGATCAACGACTATCATCGATTTCACCTTTCGGGCTTCAGAAGTTTCAGTTTTCAAACTTCTCTCTCCTCTATATTGAAATCTCCCGTAGTTGAAGATTTGTTGCAATGTGGCTCCTTGAATCTATGGTCAGGATCTCCTCCTTGGTTTTGACCTTAGGGAATCTTGATTCTCAACCTTCATAGGCTCCCTTTGCTAATATCCTTCTTCACATGTGACCTTGGATGACGTCCTCACATGACCACGTGACTACTAGCTAAATCTCATGCACCTGAAATCCCTATAATGTTGTGGGACCATCGATCTCCCGATCTTGACGATACCCTAGATTGACGGTTCATATCATTCCTCCCCAAATATATAGACCAAACTTGCTTCCTCTCTATCAATGGTTGAGATCTCTTCACGATTCTGGACTTCAGGATTTTTGAAGTCTCAAACCTTCACCACCTCTATATGGCAATCTTTCTGAATGAAATATATTTTGACACTTGTCCCTTTAAATTTGTGAACAGGATCTCCTCCCCAAATCTGGACTTTAGGACTTTGAAATCTAAAATTCTCACAACTGCTGACTGGATATCTTTTGGAGTGGAAGATATGCTGACACATATCATCCCCAATCAATGGTCATCCTCCCGCTTCAGGACTTTGACCTTCTCAACCAGATCAACGGTCCTATGACTCCTTCCTTGATCAATGACCAAGCTTTTCTTTGGGTCCTCGGCCCTTTTCTCCTCCACTTTCTTCCAGAGTTATAGATCAGGTGCCACGTGTCCACCTTCACATCGACGACTCTTGTCATTTCAGATTTCTGGGCTTCAAAAATCTCAAATGTAAAACCTTGCCTTCCTCCAATGACTTCTATCTGGAGGCTATAATCCATTGACACGTGTCCTCTTTGGATCAACGACTAAGGTTTACCTTAGGACGTTCCCCAGAGTACATGGATTTTCTCAACATCTCCGCTGCATCTGACATATATAAATCGATCCATAACTTTACTTGGAGTGCTCAGAGCTTCGCCACATCTCCTATCCTAGTCCAACAACTCAGATTCACTTCGGCTAATCTGACAGCTCGGATCTGCTTCGGATCTTCGGGCTTCATGATCTAAAATCTCCACTTATAGGTTCAATACAATTTTCCCGGAGCTCGCGATCTTTTGATAAGTGTCCCCTCAAATACGATGACTCTCGTCTCTTCAGTTATTCATGCTTTGGGCGTTTCAAGTCTCAAACTTTCCTCCTCATGAACTCACAATATCTGACGGTCCATATTATCTTGACTGATATGACGCCCGAGATTTCCTTCAGATGATCTAACGGCTCAGATCTCCTTTGACCAATTGAATCATTGAGATTATAATTCAAATCTCTGGTTCTTTGGCCTTCGACAATCTCAATCCTCAATATTTGATTAGTCTCCCTATGTACACATGGGTTAAAACCTGTGCACTTCACCTTGATCAGACGACCGTCGACCCTCTGTGCGCAGATCCAATGCTGGAGATCTTTTCTTCTTCTTGGCACTTCCTCTGTTTTCTAGGCACTGATCCAATGAACCAGGTTTCTCCTTACAACTAATCTGATGGTTGTTGTTGCTCCTCCTCCTGAGCTTCCACCTTCTCTTGACTTGGAATATTTTATTAGCGTTGAAAGATTTTTGTCCTTTGAACTTTCTCCTGCAAACCCGACTATCTTAGGTCTCGCTTACGCTCTTGAAAGCTTTATATATTCTATGCTTTTTAACTTAGAATAAGTCCTTCACTCATGCATTCCTTGCTTTATCCCTTCTGAGCTTGATCCCTTTGAATATTTTGATCTCCCACGCACTCTTTGTGCTTCTGGTATTTCGTTAAACTCAGATCTGAAGGATTTCTTGACAATAAATTATTCTCATTCTCCTGGCTCGATGCACACTTTGGAGAGATTCTCCATACAAATTTTTCAATAACTCTGTTTATCCCTGAACTCAACATATATTTCCTTCTGTGCACTCTTTCACTTGCTCGATACATTCATGAAATATCTCTACAGAGTTCTCAGTAACTCTGTCTCTCTGTGCTTCTTCTACAATGTCTCCCCTCTAAGGTATTCAGTAGTCTTGAGGTTCCTCCTTGAGTCCTTATCACTTTGGTGCACCCTCCTGGCACACTCTTTCCTAAATCCGTAGAGTTCATATGCTCATTCCTTACGCTAGCTACATAACTTCAAATGTTTTGTTATGCACTCCTTGCACAACCTAAAGAACACATAATGATACTTCAAACTCAAACAAATATAAAGAAATTTATCTACTGACTGCAGATGAAACCTATCATACATCTAAAACACATTAACACACAGATAACATTCACAGAATATAGGTAATTCATAAACACTTCGTGTGCAGGAAAAACTATTTTTCTTCATATTAAGATGAAAGTATGTTTACAAATGTGTACATAGAATGGACTATGACAAAGTCTCAATTATTTCTCCTATTCTAACTCTATCCCGAGTTCTTCTTCTTCTAAGACCTCTCTACCCTGAGATATCTCTCCCTAGTCTCCTCATTACAAAGTGAGGGATATACGAGCTTATCCTATTGATTTCCTTAGTGGCATCATCATCTCAGTTATACAACCATACCTCTACGGTTGTATTCCATAAATGAATGTCCAGACTTGACTACGATATGGACCTGCTACAGGTAACCATTTAAGGAAACCCTAACCACTACCTGTACAAAGGCATGGATTAAAATTTATCATCCTTACAACACACTAATCTGTATAGGATCAGATTTAAAATTTAAAAATGTGAGGGTCGATGTTTCTCCATTTATCCATTACGCATCTGTGTGTTGGTGTATTTTTTGAGGTGGAGTGATGCTCCTGCATCACTTCCACTTCTTAACATCTTGAACTCATACATAGAGTTCCTTATCATAGGTGGGGTATTTTAAGACTCCCCCATGAAACATCTCAAAATAATAGAATATTGGATTTCATCCTTACATAAAAATTTCTCCCATAGCATACCCACTTGAATCTATCTCCACTTCAAAGGTATTCTACAAGTTTGGCAATGTGAGAACTGGTGCATGAATAATCTTTCATTTTATCTCATCAAACATTTTTTGTTGATTATTTCCCTACTAGAAACTCTTACCACTTGTTGTTATGGCATGGAGTTCTGTAGATATCATTGAAAATGATGCTATGAAATTATGTCGGTAATGCCCCAAAAAAGATCCCAACATCAATGACATTGGTGGGAATCAACCATTTTATGATGGCCTCCATCTTTGATAGATCTATATTGAGCACTCCTTGACCGATCACATACCCCAAGTATACCAATTATTGTGACTATGTAGACCCCCCATATACTTGATGAGTACAACTGAGTTCTTGGGAGAGATAACCAAAAGGATAGTCATCTTTTTTGAATTCGGTGGTGTAATCCTACACATTCTACACTTGCATTTTCCTGAAGTAATCCCAATTGATCCATTAGTCCTCTACATACCTAATAGGTTACAACTTGGACTTAATGAGAGTTTTGAAATCCTCACACTTAGTTATTGGTAGATAATTGTCCATCCTAAGTGTCTTTGTGTGGATTTCTCTCCATTTTAATGCATGGACCTACAATTTTAGTCGGGAAAAGGAAATCTTTTGTTCATCATCGATATTGTCAACATTGAAATATAACTATAATTGTTGCAACTAGTGATTCAAATTTAATGCATCGATCTAAGCTTGGTAGGGCTTGATATCCACTTTTGCTTCCATTTTAAATAAATACTATGAAGGGATAATGACATTGGAGCTTGGCTTCTTTTTTAGAGGATTTTTCTTGGAATCCTTTTATGGGTCTTCATTATCTCTCGATTTCCCCTTTTCTCTGATCTCCAAGTGAGAGAATCCAACCTCCCTAAATGGTCCAATATTGCTAACTATAAACACCACTAGGAGGGAAATTTTGTGAGGGATGTCAACAAATTTCTCTTCAAACCTGAAAAATTACTTTTTTGCTAGATATCCAGGGTTGTTATGAACATACTTATCTTCCATTGCTAGGGTTCTGTGACTTTTCTCTGAAGCCAAATCCTAGATGTTGTAAATTTCCATAGATTTCACAAAGAAAATTGTTTTGATACCAATATGATTTATAAAATTCCATGGATATTCCATTGGATCTATTAGTCACAATATATATTAAGGTATTCTAAAATTTTAGATTTTTATAGTTTATTTCCTTAGATCCAAGAATAGTTAAATACTAGTTTTTCTTGAATTTTTGAAATTAAATGAAGATGAAATGAAAGAAGAAGACAAAATATACACACCATACACACAGTTGAACATAATATGTATCTTGGGAAATCCAATATAGGAGAAAAAACCAGTTAGACGATAAGTCCTATGTTTTTCTCTCTTTTCTTTAGTTGTGGAAAGAACGTAAAAATAAAGAGGTACTCACTATGGAGTTTCCTTTGACATTGTGGCATGGATGTATGATACATAATATTATACCTCCTTTGATATTTTCTCAAAATACCATTCCTTGGATAATCTTCTCAACTGTGGAACAAGTGCAATACCAAGTAATGGACCCCTTCTCCTTCAAGTGGCCTAGTATTTAACATAGCCCGATAGCTATCTAGAGTTAGGGTTTTAACTTAATCAACCCTAAATTAATGATAAGATTTGGACCTTCTATAATATTATTGAAATTATACACATGGATATCGACATAGGTTTTCAGTAATGGGGGATGTTGTTGCATTTGCTCGTACCATAGTGGTAAACATGGTAGGTCAACTTGTGAGAGGAATAAATTTTGCATACAAACTATGATTGAGGACATTTTTGCATTTTTGGAAGGGTATTAGTGTGTATAATATGGAAAATTCATATAGAGTCATTTTGGTCCAAAACAAATTTATTTTGTACCTCACAATTTCTCCATTTTTGGACCCAATTTTCCAAATTGGGACCTGCTGCTAAAATGGATCTCCAAGATGATCCCTCTAACTTTTTTGAGACACAAAGTAATGGGTTAGATGAAAAATTATATAATTATCCAATATGGATTTAAAACACTTTAGGAGAGAATGGATACCAAGTTGAATTATTCCACTGCATTCCATGCTCAAACCGATGGACAAACTAAGGTTGTTAACTGAATGCTGTCACAATTGTTGAGAAGCTACAATAGAAAACATATGAAGACTTTGAATGAGGAAATAATTTACATTTAACACTCCATATTTCCACCAATAAGTCTCCTTTCAATACATCTCTTGGATACTTATCTCCTTCACCATTTGACATTGTGTATGGGAACGATGAAACATGACTAGGAGGGGATGAATAGAAGCGAGCACGTTCATGGAAAAAATTAGGTAGATGCAACTAAGAGTTCTCTGGTAGCCTGAAAATATCCAACAACTATATAAATATAAGCATGACCAATATAGGGATGATAAAAAATTCTCTATTGGAGACAAGGTATAGATATATCTCTGTGAGCAATGGTTGGAATCACCTACAAAGAAACTCAACCCCTTCAAATATAGACCATTTGATATCATTGAATAAATGAATGAGAATGGATCTAGGATAAGACTTAATCCTTATATGTAGATCATTTCGGTCATGAATTTGAAGTATTTGAAATGGTTTGAACCCTCCATGTTGGATGAGGAAAAACATCAAGTTCTTTCTAATGTTTCATAATTTGCACCACACACTCTCGAAGACTTAAGCATCACATTGCTATGCAATGAAAGGAGTGTGTAACACACAAAGGAAAATAATATATGTGGAAAAATAGACTCAAAGGACATAATCTAAGGAAGGTGATGTGATATGAGCGGAATCTGATTGCAAGCAAGTTCCCCCATCTATCCTTGGAAACTTCTAGGGACCAAAATCCTCCCAATGGGGAGGAGTGATTCAAATTGGATCAAAATAGGAAATAATTGGTGAATACACAAGATTTACAAGGATCAACAAGTGAAAGTTTCAAGGCTATGGATGAAGAGGGGATTTTTTTGTTATCATGAAGGGTCACATTCCATCGCAATCAGTGTACACCCCTACATCTAATAAAAAACATAAGGCTAACACATAATGTAAGGATAAGGAAATGAAAAAAAAAATGTACATGGAAAATAAATATATTTTCATATAACCTCTCCTATGTACAAAAATACAAAAGGAAAAATTAAAGGAGAAGGAGGAGAGATGAAATTGGGGAAGTTGGAGGGCTGGGGATGCTTGACCTTCCAACTATCCCCTTAGCTGAGCGTGCTCCTATATGTTGGTTCTTTAAGATGGAGAAGTTTTCTTTTGTATGAGAAGGAAGATGAATGTTGACAAATTTCACTGAGAAGCATAGAGTTGAACCAAATACCATATAAAATCTACCCATTTCCGAATAATAAAATTGTAGTTAATGACAATTGAATGCTAGTTTTACCATTTGAGTTTCTAGGGTAAAATATTGTCTAAAATATGATTTTTTATTTGTAATCTATTGGGTATGGTAATGTGTTAGTTATCTAGGTGATTCATTCAGTTATGGTTTCATTTTTATTTCTTTCAAGTAATTAATTGACTTCTCTTGAGATTTTAAATAAGATAAAGACTCATGAATCTGTTGTGTGGGAGGTGAGTTTGCAAACTACATTGGTTAATGCAGTAATAAGAACTCTTTGCTTACCATCCTTGAAGTGATCCCATATCTTGTAAATGGATGTTTCTCCCTTAGAAGCTATTTCTACTTGCTAGGTAGCTTCTACTTTGGTTTATGTAGCTATTGAGAACCATTTTCTCTCACTCCCTATAAATATTTGATTCCTGGTTGAAGTTGTTTGATTACTGAGAGGGGGGATGAATGAATTTTAGAGAAATTTAATCCTTTTTCACAAAAAATGCAAGTGTTATATCAATGTAGCATTATCATCCAATAGTCATAGAGCAAATAAACAACAAACAAATGAGAAATCACACAAATACACAGTACACTAGTGTTTTTACGTGGAAACCCAAAGAGGGAGAAAACCGCAGAATTATTTTTCTTATATGTCTTGAAGAATTTCACTCATTGGAAACACCAACTTCCTTTGTTTTATAGTTGCAACTGGAAGGAGGATCCAACCCCCTAGTTTTTCAGGCTACTACCCGAGGGAAGCTCCAACTCCCCAATTCTTTGGCTACAACCCCCTATATTCTTCGGCTACAACCAAAAGGTGGCTACAATCACCTATCCTTGCCCCATCCAATTGCCCTGAAATATAAATGCCAAATGTAGACAACATGTCATTGTCACTGAATCAACCACTATCAATGCCAACCTATACCAATAACCTCTAACAACCTGTACCAATCAACCTGCACCAAACAACTTGTACCAATAACCTGAAGCAACATGTACCATGCATCAACCATCCATCAAATTCACATCAAATATGACTCATCAAGATGTACCAACATCATCAACTATACACCTCATGTATGTGCAACTCATAAACTACTTGTCTCAACCATGTACCCAACATGTACCTCAACCATATACCAAATAGATAAACTGCTAGAAATATAAAAAATTCATCACTCTATCCATAAACCAAATACCATAAACCCTTACATAAAACTATGTGCCACAAACTCACTATTATGTAGCCTCAAGCTAAACTAACAACTTCATCAACACATCACAACCGAAAGACCAATACCCATATGCCAAATACCAACAACAAAATACCAACTGTATCCCTCAACAAATATGATATATGTAGCAATAGTGAACATCCAATACCATCTCAAGAGATAAACCCTAGATCACAAAACATATCTCAAACAACATGTGCCATATCTCTCATAAATAGACCCCAAACATGTTGTTGCAAAAGCTTTTTCTTCACACTTTTTCTGCCGCACTTTTTCTGACACGGTTTTTTTGCTGCACTTTTTATACCATGATTTTTCTGTTGCACTTTTTTTTCTGCGATTTTTCTGTCGTTATTTTTCTGTTGCACTTTTTCTACCGCACTTTTTCTACCACAGTTTTCCTGCCGCACTTTTTCTGCTGCACTTTTCCTACCACAATTTTTCTTCTGCACTTTTCCTGCTGCAATTTTTCTCTATCAATAATACCTACCCAAAAAACCTTTCAAAAAAATAGATATTCAATGATATTCAAGTATATTCAATTTTTTGGTCACTTTCAGTATTTCCCATGCACTAAAACTTTCTCTTGGGAATACCATGAGTTGTTTAGTGGTTTTCTATATTTCCCACACACTAAAGCTTTCTTTGAGAATTCCACAAAATTGCTAGTTGATATTCTTCATTGTCCATGCATTAAAACTTGCTCCGAGAATTCCATAAAATTGTTGGTTGATATCCTCCATCACCCACGCACCTCATGGTTGGTTCGGGGATTAAAAATGTTCGGTACAAGATCTATTATAATAGCAAAAAAGAGAAATATTCCAATGATTAACAATAGAAGAAAAATAGGAAATTGAAATATTACAAAGAATAACAGCGGGACAACAAATTATATGGAACCATAACACCAAAATAATACATTTATTGAGAGGAAACAATGTTCACTTGCCTCCTCAAGGGAAAAAACTCTAGCAGGGAAAAGCATTATTATAATAATTCTCAAGACAATGACTTGTCATTCCTCCTACTCTTATTTATACTAATTATAGCTTCTAAAGTACATTCTAGAGGAAGATCTTTCTAGAAGAGAAACATTGTATTAGGTCTTTTTACAATGACTTATTCTCATTTATTATATTGGCCTTATTAATTAATTCCAACCTTTATTAGATGGAAAATATATTAATCTACCTACATGAGGGGTTAAGGAGGTTAGGTCCCTAACATTCCCTCCCCCTTTAAGAACAACTTTGTCCTCAAGGATTCATATGAGTAAATTGTTGTAGAATGGTGGTCGAATCCCATGTGGAATCTTATGGAGTTGTATATTTATACAATACTAACGATTCCTTAATGGTGCGCTAATGCAAATGATACTCACGTTGGTCAAAGACTGTTTGGGGATGCAACCATATGGAACCTTCTTCATCCAACTCATAGTGACTGGTTTGAGTTTGACACTTAGTTCCAACCACCTTATTTAAGCATGAGACATGAAAAACAAGATGGATCTTAGAATGACTAGGAAGAGATAATTGGTAGGCCACCGATCCCACTCACTTGCGAATTGTATAAGGACCATAACATTTTGGATAAATTTTCTGACAGTGTTAAATTTTGAGTGAAGTCTATTGATAAGGTTTCAATAGACTAAACACCTCATCCCCTTTAGAAATTTGACATTCAAAATAACCTTGATCTTATTTGTTCTTCATGAGATTATGTTCCATAACCAAATTTTCTTTGAGGGCATGGAGAATAGCCTCTCAGTCTATAAGATTTTTTTCAACCTCCTAAATTTCGAGACACTGGGTGTTATCTCCAAAAGCAATTTCATAGGAATACAAACAATAGATGAAGAAACACCCAACACATATACAACATACTCCCAACATTTACAGAAACAACTCTAGCAAGATGACCAAAACTATGCATAAAACCCATAAAGTTGTGCGCACTTCCAACAAATCCAACATTCACATATCTGCGCAAGACAAAACATCTCCAAATGTGCACAATGCACGATCTTCATGATTGTGCATGAAGAAAATCATGCATATGAAGAAACAATTCATTTATGAATTTGGTCGAGCCTCAACCACTTCTAGGGTGTTGTAATTCAAGAAAACACCCTGAGAGAAACCCAAAATCGCGCCTTGGGATGAATGAAAAGATGGGATGTACCTCAAAGGGTCCTCTCATTGACACTTGGATTAATTTATCAAATACCTTGTTACGATTTTATAAATAGAGGGTGATTGAATGAAAAAATAGAAGAAGTTCATAGTATTTTTGTGTTGTCCAAATACTCTTGGAGAAGCCATTTGTTCTCTTAAGAATAAATTGGGAAAGTATAGCATAGGGAAATATTTCCACCTCTTGGAAGGATTTTCCATAGAGTTCTTCATAATTATCAATTTATAATAGGAGAGTAGAATCTCTACTTTGAGGGATTCAAGAGCCATCCCTTA
>JASDQU010688240.1:0-39067 GCA_032191745.1 Picea mariana
AATATGTTGAATATGGGATGTTATATGAAATTCTTCTTGATGCATAAAGGTCTAACTACGACCCTAGAAAAAAGACTGGGCCTCGTGCAGATGTCATTATAGGCTCAAAAAATGTTAAGTCTATAGACTTGGTGATGAACCAGTTGAAAGAGTTGTCTCTAAGCCAGTGTGTAGGAGGAAAAGCTTCTTTTGTGTCCTCCACTCCCACTCAATCGGTGAATGTGCATTCGTTATAGTAGTCGACCAACATGAATGGTAACCAACAACCAAGAGGGAATAAAAGTAAAGGATGTGGTAAAAATAATAAGGGTGGGAGGAATAATAATAATAATAAACCCAAGGACAATGTTAACAATGATAGATCGAACAATAATGTTGGTGAGGGAAAGAAAGAGAAGAGGAAGGTGAAGTTTCCTTGCAAGCTTTGTACAGATGATCACCTTACCCACCTATGCCCCAAACTCGAAGAAGTCGTGAGGCTCTTATCTCAACCACATGTTTTTATTACTAATATTTTTTTGCATAATAATCACATTGCGTAGAGCTCCTCTAATGCAGGAAATGTGGGGAGTGGGAATCAAAACTCCCCGATTCATGAAGGTGACCATCTATGTGTAAATATGGTCAAGTCTCAGATTAATGTAGCCACTAATTCTCGCGATTTCAGTTCTTCACAAGTTGTTCTAGTTCAAGAGTATCCCCCTCTTCCAGAAACACCTTTGCAAATAAAAAAGTCAAGAGCCTCTGCCTCATATTCCAAAAGGAGTATTGAAACACTCTACCCACAACCCTAATGCTATAGCTACCTAGAACTACTCTATTATCTAAGATCTAGGTAAACCCCCTTGTGCGATGTTGTCTTTGGAAGTGCTCCAGACATGTCCTTCATAGATGAATTCCTTATTATCTGCGTTAGGAAATATAGACCTGTGTGGCTCTAAGGTTATCAAGTTTGAAGTCACAAATGTGAAACCTTGACTTCCTTACTGCGTGGCCTTTCAAATCCATGTGTATTACTCAAGTTATACCATCAAAGGTATTGTTATTGATGAAGGCATTGCAACATGCATGATGCCCCTAAATGTTTGGAAATCCATTGGCTCTCCAACCCTCTCTCAATATTCGACTATCTTGACCACATTTGATGGTATTTCTTTCCATCCCCATGGTATTATTCCTACCTTTCTGGTCTAGTTAGGTGGAATGATAGTGGAGGTGGATGTTGAGGTGGTTGATGCACCCCTTGAATATAACTTATTACTAGGGTGTAACTAAACTTATGCTATGACTGGATTTGTATCATCCATTTTCCATACTTTATGTTTTCCTCACGAAGAGAAAATCATGATGATTGATCAGTTATCCTTTATGCATGCTAGTCCTAATGACGAAAACTGAGGGTATTGGTGTTGAAATGTATTCCTCCCTCATGGGTACATTTGATTTCATGGCACCATTTCATCACATTTATGACATGTTCAGTAGGTTTTCTTCATCAATGAGGTTCATTTCTTTCCACACTTAATATTTCAATGATCCTTGGACCCTACCTTCCTTGACCATGTCTTATGAAGGTTAGTCACATTTTGGAATGGAAATGCCACTGTCAGTGGTAGATATAGCGTATCAAGTTGTTCTTGACTCTTATGTTGACCCAGATCCTATCTCATTGCAGACGAACGAGGAGGATCTTGTTCTCAAGCCCGTATGGGGTACTTCATCGTATTTATTGTAATGTACCCCAAAATTTACATAATTTTTTTTTTAATTGGGTACTTTGAGTTGATTATGTGTATAAAAACTTTCAGTCATTCGTCAACCATAATGTACAACAGTCTTATTGCATTTTACTTCTCTATCCTATTTTTAACATATAGTCGCCTCTTCCTATTTCGATATTGAGTTATACATGAACACAGGTACATAGCTAAGGATATCTTGTTTCATTGAACCTTAGTACTATCCACTCTTTCATTTCCAAAACCCACTTTATGATATGGATATGTAACTACTTATAACCACTATCATATTAGTGTGATGGTCGTAGATGTAAGGGACTTATAACACTCATTCTGATATACTATTATAAGGTCTAAAAGAAGAAGCTAACACTATTTAGAAATACTTTTAACCAGTTACTATTTGGGTATATATCAGACACTAATCTGCACCCAAATGAATTAAAGTGCACAGAGGATAAACTTGGAAAGGTTATGGTTACAATTGTGCCACTACATAATTTCCTGTTAATTAACGACATTAGGCTATCCACTTCACATGGTTAATGCAATGGTGGTTGGGTTCAACATAAACCAGTACAACAAGATGAAAAAGTAACCCTAAGTAGGCCACTCGGTGTACCTTGTCATTAAATTCTGAGAAAACGATAGAGGTCAGAACTATCTTGCCTTAAAGGTCTGTCTGCAACATTTAAGGTGCCTTGAGATAAGTCTATTCGGTTCAGTATTCAGCTGGTGTGCCCCAATGAAATGTCAACAACTTACCATATATTCACATGGCCAGGTACGATTACCACCCATCCCATTACTCCATGTGAAGGTTATTCCATAGATTTCACTTTCTTTCAAGTCTTGAATTGGTGAAGGAGAATGAAACGTTTCATACCAATTTTCAATTAGCTTTCATCTTAGCATCGTGGTCATGAGTTTGTGATTCGGCCCTTGTTCCAGGTGGGAGGGATCTTGGAAGGAACTTCTCGATGGGAAACCCTGTGCAAGGTAAGTCATATTAACTGTCCCTTTTTGTTCTTGCATTCGGGTCTTTCTGTCTTGTCAAGAAGGTCTCTACATACTCCATCTCCCCAGTCAGTTCCTTAGTAGCATTCTTTTTTTTACTTCAAGGTTACTATAGTAAAAAGGGGTTAGTGGTACCCTAGCGAGGTTTAGGTTTTTTTCACAGTTTACCCCTTTCTCTGTACTAGCCTTCCTTTTGGGGCCGAGCCCTTCTCCTCTTGTGGAAGAACTTATTACATTGTTTGTTATAACTATGCATTTATGATATTCTATTTTTGATTGAACTTTTGTTATTGGGCCTGGCTTCCTCCATCGATTAGTCTCCTAGTTGATAGAGCGTTATGACCGAGTTTTCCTTACTTGGGTGCATAATAGAACTTTCATCATCATGTTGATCTTGAAATTTATGTGTTTAATTAATAGATTCACTGGTGTTATTAGACCGATTAGAGGTGATTCTCTAATGGTCAGAGGCATTTTTAATCCTTTCTGTTTATATTTGGAGTTTACGTTGGTTTTATATCTATCATTCTTTATGATCAACATATGCATATCATTTTCCTAAAATGTTTCTTTTGGATTAAATACTGGTATTCATCGCTAATGATGGGCCCCTTTGTTTTGCAAGGGTACCCATCGGGGAGACTCAAGCTCCTCTTCCCCTTTCGGTCTGGGAGGCACACGATGGTGAAGGGTGTGAATCCCTCCATTACAGTTAAGTTTTTAAATGACCTTTTTCTAATTACGTTTTGTTCCTTGGATTGATCATATTATTTCTTTCGGATATATTTTAATGTTTCACATTACCTTGTGTAGGGTGCAATCTCGCCAAAGCATTGGAATGCCCTCTTCACTCCTTCAAGAGGTATTCGGGTTCCAAATCCAGTACCCCTCCATCTAAGTTATTTTGAGTTTACTAGCACTGATGGTCAAGGTTATGTCCAGTCCTTAATACCTTGAAGATCTTTCGTCCCAATTTATGTATTAGTTTTTCAAGGATACGCCCTAATATGTATTAAAACTTTGGTACTTAGAAAGCATGCCCAGCTTGCACCTGGATGGATTTGTGATATCTAGACAACCATTCCTTTTAAGTAATATGATCATCATGTATTGAGTTTTTTTTTTGTGGATACATCTGAAGTAACAGATTATGTACTATCACTTTCTGTGTTTAACATCCTCCTCTATTTTGCCAAAGACCAGTTTGTAATTATAGAGTTGAATTCGTTTTCTGAATTATTCTAGTTATTTTTCTAGAATTCATCTTATTATTGATTACACAGTCATTCCCAATATGATTTGGCTCTGCATGGTAATATACCTAAAACTAGCACAGTAATAAGTGCTCCTAAGGGTTTGTTTTCCACTGGAATTGTGCGATTGCATTCATGACTTCCAAGTTTCGTTTATGCTCATGCACTTATTTCTGATATAAAATTAGCAATGGTAGGAGTTTTATCCTGAGTCTTATTCCACCCATTCATAATTTGACTCTTGAACCAGCTGCGTAAATGTTTCGTGGGAATCCCATGCCTGTGGGATTCCATCCAGATTTTTTTTTTTTTTTTTTTTAATGTATCGGTTGGAAATAATATAGGAAAATACATTTGTTCGATTGAGATTATAATAGATCAAGACTTTCAGAATTTGTGTTTTTTTTTTCTTTCATGTGATTACTTTAATCCTTTATACCATATACCCTGTCTTTCCTTGATTAACATATTATATTGTGGGTGCATCTTTAATCAACATAGTCATCACTAGCTTACTACTAAAACCATACTAATGTACATATACTCCAATTTTTCTGTAATGGGGTCTGTGGAGTTTGTTGAATTATTTTCCTACATATATGTTTATATATATATAGTTTTCCGGATTCTGTTGCAGTCAGTTCACTCCAGTGTCATTGTACCACTGATATAGAACGCCCATTATATAATGTATATCTTTTCATACTGTACAGATCTATATGCATATTGAATATAATCTCAGTGATATAGGGTGTATTTACTTTGAATTTGAACTTGTATATTCACTAGATGAGACTCACTGTATACTATAATCACAATCATCTACAGGGAATATAATTCGCCATAGATATTGGTACACTTGGCTTCAATCACATTATGCAAACAATTTAATTTTCTTTTGCTCAACAGAATTAATTAAGAAGATAGATGTAGTCTGTAGTCCATGCTATTATAAGAGTACTAACTTGTACATAACTTGTCTCACTGGTTAATACATTCAATGACCTTAGTAATTACTTAGTATCATGTATTAATAAAATAATTCCATTTCTAGGTAATGACTAGGAAGTAATTGGTAGATCTTTCCCGCCATAGCATTTGACCAGAAATTCATTCATAGAAGTAAACAATTTGCAGAACATGACATTTAACTAGGTTAAGGTAAAGTAGCATATCTGAATCAAACTTGTGGGAAGCCAAAGGGAATAGCCACATTCCTCCCAACCGTACAACAGGTCAGCCAATCTACTTTCCTGGTTCACCCCCTAGCCTGACCATGAATCCATGAGGGTGAACTTGAAATCTCCTCTCCAACAATGTCCTTCAATTCCAGCAGATTCCTCTTGCCTCACACTCACTTCATAGTGCTCATAACAACAAGAAGAAAAAACAATAGTCTCCTTTCCCCAGCATACTTGGCAGCGTCATGCCTCCTCACATATGCTATTTATCAATTTGCCTAGGTCTTTTTCCCTCCCTTGGGAATTTTCGTAGATTTTTAAATCCATGATTTTCAGGGGTTTCCAATGGCCAAATCACTGATTTTCCACTTGTAACAATCATCCCAGAGGTAGGTCCAATGTGTTCCCCACTCATGGAGTCATGGTTAGCTAAATTTAACATGGTTGTTCCATTTGTCCTCCTGTAATCAATATAAAATATTATGTTTTCATACAAGTGTCATAGTCAAATATTTAGTTGGGTCAAATCAGGTCTCTACCCAACATTCATAATAATTAATTACAATTATCAAATTTGAAATTTGGGATTGCCATAAATGGAAAAAAATTTCCAAATTCGAATTTACTAAAAACGGAATGAATTTTCAGCAAATTTAAACTTCAAAAATATTTTAATTTTTTGGGACATCACATCCTTTATCCCTTCAGTAAAACACTGTCCTCAGTGTTCGTTCCTTTCCTGGAAGAGGATTGGATGATATTTTTTCAAATCTCCCTCCAACTCCGAAGTGGGCTCCTCGGGACTAATTGCACCTTTACCTGAGCGACGGATCTGTTCCGAAGTGCTATTTCTCTGTGGTCCAGAATGCGTAGGGGTTCCACCTGGAACTCGCCTTTGGGTTCCACCTGCACCAATTTCCAATCAATCATATGAGTAGGGTCATGAATATACTTTTTCAACAAAGAAATATGAAATACATTATGAATTCTCAGATTAGCTGGAAGTACAAGTTGATATGCTACGGGTCCAATTCGAGCTAGTATCTTGAAAGGTATACAAAACCTGGGTGCCATCTTGGCACAGTTCCCTAACTTCAACGATCTTCTTTGGGCTTTGACCTTCAAATAAACATGGTCTCCCACTTGAAATTCCAAGTGTCTTCTTTTTTGATCTTCAAAGCTCTTCTGTCTATCCTGTGTTTCTTTCAAATTCTTTTGTACCTTCCTTACCATGTTTTCCATTTCTTGGAGCATCTCTGGTCCCACCATGAGTCCGTCAGTTGGGTTATCCCAACTAATTGGAGTCGTACACTTTCTGCCATACAGTATTTCGAAAGGGCTCAATTTAGCCGAAGTTTGGTATCCATTGTTATATGCAAATTCTACCAAGTGTAGATAGTCTTCCCACTTGTTCGGTTTTGTTCTTACGTACATGCGGAGCATATCCTCCATGATTTGGTTTTTCCTTTCAGTCTGTCCATCCGTTTGTAGATGATAACTCATACTGAAATTCAAGTTAGTATTTATCTCTGCAAACAATTCCTTCCAAAACATGGATGTGAATTTTACGTCTCTATCTGAAATCACCATGTTAGGAATACCATGTAGTCTAAAAATTTCTTTCATGAATATTTTAGCATTGTTTATAGCTTTAAAAGTAGACTTTACAGGAATAAAGTGTGCAGACTTACTGAGTTTATCGATTACAACTATAATAGAATCATTCTGTTTCTGAGTTTTAGGAAAACTTATTATAAAATCCAGTGATATGGTATCCCACTTCCATTTTGGTACTGGTAATGACTGTAATAGGCCGGCTGGATGCTGGTGCTCGGCCTTAACCTGCTGACAATCTTGGCACCTAGACAAGTATTTTGTGGTTTCTCCCTTCATATTAGGCCAATAAAATAGTTTTTTAAGTGTTGTTATCATTTTCTGGTAACCTAGATGGAGAGAATACGATTTCTTATGCACTTCGTCCAAGACTGTTAATTTTAACTCTACGGAATCTGGTAAGTAAAGCCTATTTTTAAATCACAGTAGTCCCTTTTTGTCGATACTTAGATCTAGTTTATCTGAGTTTGTGGTACTATTCTGTAATTATACCATTACCTTAGTGTAATCTCCGTCGTTAATACTTGTTGTCTTTATTCTTTGTTCGAGATCACTTTCGGTCCCACTGATATTTATCTCAAATAACCCATGGACTCTTCTGCTTAAAGCGTCTTCTACTTTATTTTCCTTACCCTTGATATGTCTGACCTCGAATTCAAATTCACTCAAGAAGGCTAGCCACCTTTCTTGTATTGCATTAATATTTGGTTGGTTAAACAAATATTTCACCCCGCTATTATCCGTTAACAGTAGGAATTTTTTGCCCATTATGTAGTGTCGCCACATTTTTAAGGTGTGTATTACTGCTGCCAATTCTAAGTCATGAGTGACATAATTTATCTCATGTTCTTTTAATTTACGGGATTCATAACAAATAACATGTCCTTCCTGAGTTAGGACACCACCAAGTCCTTCTTTACTTGCATCCACACATATGGTGAATTCTTTATCGGGGTTTGCTACGTTCAATATGGGTGCAGTTGTCAATAATCCGTTCAGTTTGTTAAAATTGTCTTGGCACTTCTCTGACCAGTTAAACTTGGTTCCTTTCTTTTGTAATGATGTGATAGGGTAGGCTATCTTTGAAAACCCTTCTATAAACCTGCGGTAATATCCGGTGATCCCCATGAATGATCGTATATCTACTACATTCTTAGGCACCTACAATTCCATAATGGCCTTTGTCTTTTTCGGATCCACAACAATGCCTTCTGCTAAAATTACATGTCCTAGATATTGTATTTATTTTTTATAGAAGTCACACTTGTCAAATTTGGTGTACAGTTTGTGTTTCCTCAACGTTTGTAGAACTATTCTTAAGTGTTCATCATGTTCCTCTTCCATTTTTGAATAGACCAGAATATTGTCGATAAATACTACCACGAACTTGTCTAAGTATTAAATGAAAATACTGTTTATCAGACACATAAACATGGCTGGTGCGTTAGTGAGTCCAAAAGGTATGACTATGAATTCGTAGTGTCCATACCTTGTTTGAAAAATTGTTTTGCTTATGTCCTCGTCTTTTATCCTAACTTGATGATAACCAAATCATAAATCCAACTTTGAAAAGATCTTGGCCCCACCTACTTGATAGAACAGATCGTTTATTCTTGGTAAGGGGTATTTGTTCTTAATAGTCATTTTGTTCAGTTGTCTATAATCGATACATAGTCTTAGAGTACTGTCTTTCTTTTTCACAAAGAGAACTGGTGCCCCCCATGGTGAGACATTTGGTCTGATATACTCTTTGTCCAACAATTCCTGTAATTGTATTTTTAATTCTGTCAGTTCTGGTAGAATCATTCGGTAAGGTTCTTTTGAGATAGGGGCTGAACTTGGTAGTAGGTCTATGGAGAAGTCTATTTCCCTTCTAGGAGGCAATTCTGGTATCTCTTCCACAAACCTGTCTCTGAAATCACGTAGGATAGCAAAGTCCTCTAATTTTGGCTTATCATCTTTTTCTAGTAGATTCGTTACTTGGATGGCATAAACTTGACATCCCTTTCTCATACATTTCTTGAGTTGCATTGTTGAAACTTGTCTGACTGATACTAGTTTGGGTATACCTTGGGCTATTCTAGTAGTGCCAAAATCATCTTTATAGCTAAGTATATTTGTATAGAAATCTAGTACTTCTTTGTGTTGTTCAAACCAATCCATCCCAATAATCATATCATAATATCCTAGTGGTAGGATGTTCAGATTGGTCCTTATATTTTGACCATCTAAGATCAACTCAAAATCCAAAACAAAGTCAACTACTTTCCTTTTAGTGCCAGTCGCTAATTGTACAATCCATGGTTTTTCATGCTTCAGTTTCTTAAGTTTGTTTGACTCTGCCACATTGGGTATAATATAACTTAATGTAGCTCCAGGGTCAATTAAAACAGAAATTTGAGTGTCATTGATTTTACCTTCAATTTATACCATCGAGGACTGGTGGTCAGCTTGTCAGCCATCTGTGGCTGCATTTATCCAATGTAGGCTTTTTCCCACGTCTCCCACCGTCGAGGCTTCCTGCATATTATGAACATCAGTTCTGTTTGTTGAACTCAAACGTGGACAGTTCCTCCTTAGATGAGTCTCTCCACATTCCCAACACTTTAATGGCTCACGGGAGCTGTCCCCAAACTTCTTCATTCCCAGGTTTAATGGTTTACTGCTGGCTTGCGTATTCGGATGATTGGAGTGAAAATCCTTTCTCGAAAAACTTTTTGTTGTATTCCGATAAGGAGTTGGATGGTACCCCTTCTTCCGCTTGTTAATTCGATCTTGTTTCTTATCCTTCCAGGCTTTGGGAAACTCTACCCGATGTTTATACTGGTCATAGCACATTCGTTCTTTCCTGAATACTTCGCTTAAGGATTTGGGGTTGTCAAACTCAATTCTGTCCTTGTAGGACTGTGGTAGACAGCTTAGAAATCACTGAATTTTTACCTTATCCTCCTGGATGTACAGTATGAACCTTAGCAGTTCCAGAAATTTATTTATAAGGTCCTCCATTGCCATCTGTCCAAGTTGTAACTCATAAAATTCTTTTGTCTTCCTTTCATAATATCTCTCCGAAAGGTATTGTTTCTTGAAATACTTTTTAAATTCAAAACATTCCAATTGTTTCTCCTTTAGGCCCTTGGCCAATTTCATGTCCTGCCACCAAATGTTGGCCTTCCCTTTCATATTGTAGATGGCCATTCTAACCTTCATGTTGCTGGAATAGTTGTAGATCTAGAAGTATTTTTTGATGTCCAACAACCATGCCTCATCTTCTTCTCCTGTCCTAGATTCTTCATCAAAGGTAGCTTGTTTAATCTTTTTAAATTCTCCTTCGAGGTGGTCTACTTGTTTTCTTTTTCTATTTGATTTAGTTTTTTCTTCAGCTAAAGGTGTTCCTTATGATGAACTATCTCTTTTTTCTATTTCCGACACATAGTTCTTGGAGGCCCTTTTGCTGACTTCTTCCTCGTGGTTATCATCCTTTGGGATTTTCTTGGTCACTATACTGCACAACATGACTTCATTTATCTCTTGCTGTTCCTGTTGTGCTTTCTTAAATTTTTCATTGTCTGCTTTGAAAATCCGTAATTCAACAATAAGGTTCCTTATTATTTCTAACACTTCTGTGGGTGAGATTCCGTCACTGTTCTGTCTTGGATCTCTAGGGGGTCCTTGCTACAGATTTTCTGCCATCCTTATTTCTGCATCATCCTGAGCTGCCATAATTAACACAAAACAGAAATAGCTTTCTGTTTGTAACCATAAGATTTTTATTAGTTTTACATAAATCATAATATATATACTAAGCAACTATTGTGACCCTGTTCAGGTCCAGTGTTGTAACCTTTTTTCTCTGATACCGTATGTAATGTACCCCAAAATTTACATAAAAAGAAATATTTTAATTAGGTACTTTGAGTTGATTTTGTGTCTCAAAACTTTCATTCATTTGTCAACCATAATGTACAACAACCTTATTTCCTTTTACTTCTCTATCCTATTTTTAACATATAGTCGCCTCTTCCTATTTCGGTACTGAGTTATACATGAACACAGGTACATAACTAAGGATATCTTGTTTGATTGAACCTTAGTACTATCCACCGTTTCATTTCCAAAACCCACTTTATGATATGGAGATGTAACTACTTAGAACCACTATCATATTAGTGTGATGGTCATAGATGTAAGGGCCTTATAACACTTGTTCTGATATACTATTATAATGTCTAAACTAAGAGGTTAACATTATTTAGAAATACTTTTAACCAGTTACTGTTTGGTTATATATCAGACACTAATCTGCACCAAATGAATTAAATCACATAGAGGCTAAACTTGGAAAGGTTATGGTTACAATCGTGCCACTACATAATTTCCCAATAATTAACGACATTAGGCTATCCACTTTAGATGGTTAATGCAATGGTGGTTGGGTTAAACATAAACCAGTACAACAAGACGAAAATGTAACCCTAAGTAGGCCACCCGGTGTACCTTGCCATTAAATTCTGAGAAAACGATAGAGGTCAGAACTATCTTGCCTTAAAGGCCTTTCTGCAACATTTAAGGTGCCCTGAGATAAGTCTATTTGGTTTAGTACTTGGCTAGCGTGCCCCAATGAAATTTCGACAACTTACCATATATTCACATGGCCAGGTACGATTACCACCCATACCATTACTCCATGCAAAGGTTATTCCATAGCTTTCACCTTCTTTCTGGTCTTGGCTTGGTGAAGGAGACTGAAACGTTTCAGACCAATTTCCGTTTGTCTTTCTCTTTAGCGTCATGGTCATGAGTTTTTGATTCGGCCCTTATTCCAGGTGGGAGGGATCTTGGAAGGAAATTCTCGACGAGCAACCCTGTGCAAGGTAAGTCGCCTTGACTTTCCTTTTTTATTTTTGCATTTGGGTCTTTCTGTCTCGTTAAGAAGGTCTCTACATACTCCATCTCCTCAGTCAGTTCCTCAGTAGAATTATTTTTTTTACTTCGAGGTTACTGTAGTAAAAAGGGTTGGTCGTACCCTAGCGAGGTTTAGTTTTTTTTCACAGTTTACCCCTTTCTCTGTACTAGCCTTCCTTTTTGTGCCGAGCCCTTGTCCTCTTGTGGAAGAACTTATTACGCTGTCTGTTATAATCGTGAATTCAGGATATTCTATTTTTCATTGAACTTTTGTTACTGGGCCTAGCTTCCTCCATTGGTTAGTCTCTTAGTTGACAGAGTGTTATGACCGAGTTTTCCTTACTTGGGTGCGTAACACACCTTTCGACATCGTGTTCATGTTGAAATTTCTGTGTTTAATTAATAGATTCACTGGTGTTATTATACTGATTAGAGGTGATGCTCTAATGGCCAGAGGCATTTTTAATCCTTTCTGTTTATATTTGGAGTTTATGTTGGTTTAATATTTATCATTCTTTATGATCATCATACGCATATCATTTTACTGAAATGTTTCTTTTGGATTAAATACTGGTATTCATCACTAATGATGGGCCCTTTTGTTTTGCGAGGGTACCCATCAAGGAGACTTGAGCTCCTCTTCCCCTTTCGGTCTGGGAGGCACATGATGGTGAAGGGTGTGAAGCCCTCCATTATAGTTAAGTGTTTAAACGACCTTTTTCTAATTATGTTTTGTTCCTTGGATTGATCATATTATTTATATCAGATATATTTTAATCTTTCACATTACCTTGTGCAGGGTGCGATCTGGCTGAAGCATGGGAACGCCCTATTCACTCCTTCAAGATGTATTCAGGTTCCATATCTAGTAACCCTCTGTCTAAGTTATTTCAAGTTTACTAGCATCGATGGTCAAGGCTATGTCCAGTCCTTAATATATTGAAGACATTTTGTCCCAAGTTCTGTATTAGTTGGTCAAGGGTACGCCCTAATTTGTATTAAAAATTTGGTACTTAGAAAGAACGCCCAACTTGCACCTGGATGGATTTGTGATATCTAGACAATCATTCATTTTAAGTACTATGATCATCATGTATTGAGTTTATTTTGTTGTGGATACATATGAAGTAACGGGTTCTATACTATCACTTTCTGTGTTTAACATCCTCCTCTATTTTTCCGAAGACCGGTTTGTAATTATAGAGTTGAATTCATTTTCTGAATTATTCTAGTTATCTTCCCAGAATTCATCTTATTATTGATTACACATTCATTCCCAATATGATTTGTCTATGCACGGTAATATACCTAAAACTAGCACAGTAATAAGTGTGCCCAAGGGTTTGTTTTCCACTAGAATTGTGTGATTGCATTCATGACTTCTAGGTTTCGTTTATGCTCGTGTACTTATTTATGATATAAAATTAGTGATGGTAGGAGTTTTAACTTGAGTCTCATTCCACCCATTCATAATTTGACTCTCGAACCAGCAGCGTAAATGTTTCGTGGGAATCCTATGCCTGTGGGATTCCATCTAGATTTCGGGTTTTTTTTTTTTAATGTATCGATTTTAAATAATACAGGAAAACACATTTGTCCGATTGAGATTATAATAGATGGAGACTTTCAAAATTCATATTTGTTTTTGATTTCATGTGATTACTTTACTCCTTTATACCAGATACCCTGTCTTGCCCTGATTAACATATTATATTGTGGGTGCATCTTTAATCAACAGAGCCATCACTAGTTTACTACTAAAACCATATTGATGTACATATACTCCAATTTTTCTGTAATGGGGTCTGTGGAGTTTGCTAAATTATTTTCCTACGTATATGTTTATATATATATATATCTAGTTTTCCGAATTCTGTTGTAGTCAGTTCACTCCATCCTCATTGTACCACTGATACATAATGCCCATTATATAATGTATATCTATTCATTATATACCTGTACAGGTCTATATGCAAATCGAATATAATCTCAGTGATACAGGGTGTATTTACTTTGAATTTGAACTTGTATATTCACTAGAGGAGACTCATTGTATACTATAATCATAATCATCTACAGGAAATATAAGTCACCATAGATATTGGTACGCTTGGCTTCAATCACATTATGCAAACAATTTAATTTTCTTTTTCTCAATAGAATTAATTAAGAAGATAGATGTAGTCTATAGTCCATACTATTATGAGAGTAGTAACTTCTACAGAACTTGTCTTATTGGTTAATGCATTCAATGACCTTAGTAATTACTCAGTATCACATCTTAGTAAAATAAGTCCATTTCTAGCTAACGACTAGGAAGTAATTGGTAGATCTTTCCTGCCATAGCATTCGACCAAAAATTCATTTATAGAAGTAAACAATTTGAAGAACATGACATTTATCTAAGTTAAGGTAGAGTAACATATCTGAATCAAACTTGCGGGAAGCCAAAGGGAACAACCACGTTCCTTCCAAGCGTAGAATAGGGTAGCCAATCTACTTGCCCAGTTCACCCCCTAGCCTGACCATGAATCCATGAGGGCGAACTTGAAATCTTCTCTCCAGCAATATCCTTCAATTCTAACAGATTCCTCTTGCCTCACACTCACTCTGTAGTCCTCATAACAACAAGAAAAAAAAATCAATAGTCTCCTTTCCCTAGCATACTTGGCAGCATCCTACCTCCTCACATATGCTATTTATCAATTTGCCTAGGTCTTTTTCCCTCCCTTGGGATTTTTCGTAGTTTTCTAAATCCCTGATTTATAGGGGCTGCCAATGGCCAAATCACTGATTTTCCACTTATAACAATCAGTCCAGAGCTATTTCTAATGCGTTCCCCACTCATGGAGTCATGGTCAAATAAATTTAACATGGTTGTTCCATTTGTCCTCCTACAATCAATATAAAATATTTCGTTTTCATACAAGTGTCATAGTCAAATAGTTAGTTGGGTGAAATCAGGTCTCTGCCTAGCAGTCATAATAATTAATTACAATTATCAAATTCGAAATTTGGAATTGCCATAAATGGAAAAAAATTTCCAAATTCGAAATTTGGAATTGCCATAAATGGAAAAAAATTTCCAAATTCAAATTTACTAAATACAGAATGAATTTTCAGCGAATTTAAACTTCAAAAATATTTTTTTTTTGGGACATCACATTTATCACATGATTTCCTTGATGATACTTTACCTTCGAATGAAGTGATATTAGAGGCCATGAATGGTACTGACAGGCCATGGGATGATATGCATCATCGCTCTTACTTCCTCCCAGATATTTTTAGGATCGAACAGGGATATTTTTTATTTGCCTTGAGTGAGATAGTTAGGCAAGCTATGGTTCTAGTAGATATGCATGGAATTTATGTTGAAAAAAACATGGTAAGTATTTCTCCTACAATCAGGATCGAAATCTCTCTCATTCCTGGTAAAATTGAAACTGTATATATCGGTGCGGATTGTTCACTTGAAGAAATTTAGGCATTCACTCGGTCATATGAAAACAGACCAAGAATCGACTCTCATATTGAATGCAAAATCCATTCCCTTAGACTAAAAGTTAAGATCCTACCTGAAACTTTCGATCTCGAAGAATGCCTCATACACCTAGAGAGCCTATATTAGTAGTGTTGAGATGCCTCTATGACTATATAATAAAATAAACGATGTGTCAAGGTCTAGTATGATAATTCTATCTTTCCTCGGGAATACGCTGAGGGTGACTAGGTCCTCTTGTATGACCAAGCTAAAGAACTGTTGGGGGTAGAAAATTTCAACCCCATGTGGCATGATCCTTATATCATGCAACGTGTCTTAGAAAAAGGAGGCTATGAATTGGAAGATTATGAAGGGAATATGATGTCTGAGCCTAGAAATGGGCTCTACTTGAAAATATATTATGGTTGAGCCCCCAATCTTAGGCGTATCTCTTTTTATAATAGTGTGTATTAGTGTATATCTCTTTTCCTATGTTTCATCGACTTTCTTATAGAGTTTTCCCTTGGTTGGAAGATGTCAACAGTGTCTTAATTTTACATAGGATTTGTAGACAGTGCTAGTCAATATACATGGAGCTTGGCTTCCACCACTTGGCTTGCGTAATCACACGAGGGTCAATTGGTGTCTTTAGGTGGAATTTGTCTAGGGCCATCAACGAATAATGTGACTCAATATCGCCTCATTATAGATATTTTACACAACGTCATTTTACATGGTGTTTTTTCTTTAGAAGTGTGTATTGACTCCCAGTTAGTATTATGTCAGTTGAATGGAAGTTAGCATGTGAGAGACCGTACTCTACTCTAATGATTCCTACGGGTACGAATTTTGGAATGAAATTTTGATTTTATTACTTATAATTACATACCTAAAAGTTGTAATTATGTATCCAATGAATATGCTAATTATGTTTTAGATTGGCATTTGTCATGTAACTATAGTGAAGAAAACACATCCATAAATGTCCACATTGGAATATATAAGTAAATCTAAAGACCAATGTTTTTTGTATTTCATCTCTCCAAAAATATGGTGTCATAATACAAAATGGGGCTTACACCCTCAAAATACATATATGGTTGGTCAATACAATAACCACGACATCTACGCATGTGGTGTCAGATGAGTATCATGATAGAATTGTCAGACAACTGGCTTAGCTTTATGGATAGTTGGTATGGATTGTTGGTTTTCATTGATGTCAACCATTGGAGACTGATATTGTAAATTTATGTCAACCCTTAGTGATTGAGGTCAACCCTTGGAGAAAGCCCGATAGCGAATTCTGGTAGTAGAAATGTTTGGGTAATGGACCCAAGGTTGTTTTATTATAATGGTATGGGTTTTAATATATTTGAAGGTAATACTATTCTATATGGATATTGCATGTCATTCCATTTCTGGTGGTATGTAGAACATCACATAACCCCTCATGGTTAGAGAGTTATGGCCATAAGAAGTTGGAGAACCCAGGTTTGGGTAATGGACCCAAGTTTGTTTGATGGATAATGGTATGAGTTTTAATATATTTTAAGGAAATGATATTCTATATGGCTATCACATGTCATGCCATTTCCAGTGGTATGTGGAACATCACATAACTCCTCATGGTTAAAGTTATGGCCATATGAAGTTGGAGAACCCTAATGAGTCATCTGGAAGCCCCAAAAGGTCAAAGTAGTCAAAGTGGTCTAAGATATTTTTAGAAGGAAAATAATAAAGTGAATTCATGAGTTTACTATAATTCAAAGTGAATACAAAATAAATTTAATGGACAAATTACCAAGTCGACAAGTTGTTAAAAGTGGGTTAGCCCTAAAATAAGGAAAGTGGTTTAAGATGGTTAGAAGGTAACCCCTTGAGGTAGAGTGAAGTTATGAGCATACTATAAGTCAAAGAGGATATAAAATAAATTATTTAAATAATAAATTTAATGGATAAATTACTAATTGAACAATTGGTTAGAAGTTGGTTAACCCTAAAATAAGGAAAGTGGGTTAAGATGGTTAAAAGGTAACCCCTTGAGGAAGCTACATGAAAGTATAAATAAGAGGCAAGGCTCTCTCATTTTACATCACACTTGAGAATATTGGATATATATAGATGACTAAGGTAACCAAAAGATATCTAAGCCAAATTTCAGAGAGAAGGTGAAGTAAAGAAGGTTGAAATTCAAGGGAGGATGAGTTCTTTTGATGATGCTTTCTAAGATATGTTATTTACAGGTCAAATCACCATTTTCACAATAAATGTTTTTTTCTAGAATGATTCAGACTATGAAATTGATAGGCCATTGAGAAAAAATATCCAAGTAGTTGTGGTACAAATTTTAGCTTGTGGGTCGTTGTATTTTTGGAGTTACACTCCATGGAAAATAGGGTTTGTGGCTAGTCTTGAAACTAGTCTAAAACAGGTGTTTCGAGTAAACACGTCATAAATTACTCATAAAAGATCCAAATTAAGTAACACCAAAAGTATTGGTTAAAGTACCATCTTTAGTATTCTATGTAAAATTTTCAGATCCATACAAAAAATATTCTTGCGTGGGGCACGCTCTACAATTTCTCTCTCTAGAATATGCAAGAATTCAACAAGGTATGACATTTTTGCTATAACTCCTTTTTTGAGAGGTTCCAAGTAGTGAAACCTAGAGGAATTGCATAAAACACACTGAAGAACATTGTGTACTATTTTGAGATATTTATTCATTACAGGTACATAGTTATCACTATTTCAATTTACGGTTGTTGACTAATCCAAAACTAGTCATGTGAGACTAAAGTAAAGTTTGATGAAAATGCTAGTCTCTTGTTGTTAAAGTTAAGGAAAGTTTGCAGGTATGTGATCGTATACACCAGGTATATTATAGAGTTATAAATCATATTTGGATGATGAAATGGATGAGGGATTTTGGTTGAGGTACATGTTGGGTACATGGTTGAGACAAGTAGTTGATGAGTTGGCACATACATGAGGTGTATAGTTGATGATGTTGGTACATATTGATGAATCATAATTGATGAGTAGTTGATACATGATTGGTACATGGTTGGAGACACTTGTTAGTAGTATTGTTGACACATGGTTTATGGATGATGTAGCATACTTGTATTGGTATATTATTAGAAGCACATATTGATCTTGGTGATGATTACAAGTTGTTGTGTTATGCTTGGTTGATGAACATCTTTGAGAGTTATCTTGGTGATTGATCTTGGTGAGTAGATATGATTTGGTTGATAAGATTGATTAGATAGGTTGTTTGGAAAAGTTGTTGTGACAAGTCATTTGTACAGGTTTGGTGCATGGTTGATGCAATTGTTCATGGTACAGGTTTTGTACAAGTTTAGTGCATGGTTGATGCACTTGTTCATGATACAGGTTTTGTACAAGTTGGTGCATGGTGGATTCATTTGTTCATGGTATAGTTTGACTACAGGTTGAGGTACAGGTTGGTGCATTGTTGATGCACTTGTTTATGGTACAGGTTGATTACAGGTTGATTGGTACAGGTTTACATCAGTATATCTCACAGTGATAGTGTGAAAGTAGTTCCATCATTCTACATACGTCAGGGAGGTTGGATGAGGCAAGGACAAGTGGTTGTAGCCACCTTTCGGTTGTATCCAAAGAAAATAAGGGGTTGTAGCCTCCTTTTGGTTGTAGCCAGAGAATTGGGGAGTTGGAGATTCCCTCAGGTTGTATCCTGAGAAAATAGGGGCTTGGAGCCTCCTTCTAGTTGCAACTGGAAAAAAAAGAAAGTTGGTGCTTCCAATGAATGTATTTCTTCAAGACATATAAGAAAAAACATTATGTGGTTTTCTCCCGCTTTGGGTTTCCACATAAAAAATTGGTGTATTGTGTATGTGTATGATTTTTCATTTGTTCATTTCTTATTTATTATGCATTTACTGGATGATAATTCTACTATGATATAGCACTTGGATTATATGGTTAAAAAGGATTAAATTGCTCTATTACCGATTCATCCCCCTCTTAGTAATCCAAGAATTGGTATCAGAGCCAGTTCCTTCAGGAAATAGTTTAACTACTAGAAGGAGATCATGGATTATTTTGAGAATGGAGTACCGATGTTTAATGGTGAGAATTGTTTTAGGTATGAGATGTGGAGCATAAGAACGGAAGTATTTTTATGGGAAAAGGGACATTATATTTGGCTATTGATTGTTACAGGATACGATAGTTCAAAAAGGGCAAAGACTACAGCCAAGAAGGAATTGAGGAAGAATAAAAAAATAGCAATGGATTTCATCTGGGAAGGATTACCTAATCCGGTAAGAGAAAATGTTGGTGAATTTTCATGAGAAAAAGAACTTTGGGATAAGTTACATGACATGTATTCTTCACCCATCATAGATTCAGAAAATGTCAAAGAAGATGCAAATACAAATCAAGAAGAATTGTGTTCACCATGTCAAGCAAATTCAAAAGATGAAGAGTACATAATCATCAGAGGTATGTTGTTTTGTTTTAATTGTGAAAAATGTGGACATATTGAAATAGAATTCCATGAAGGAAATGAGATAGAAAAACTAATTGAAAAGGAAGACAATTATGAAGAAGAATTGATTAGTTCTTTAGATGAAATAAGAGAAGAAAACAATTCACTCAAGAAAGAAATGATGAAACAAAAGGAAAGTGTTCACATTTTTGAAGAATCCCAACAAGTCATCGAGAAATTAAGAACTTATATAGAAGAATCCAGAAAGATCGAAGAAAATATTGAATATCAAAAGAAGTGTTTGGAAAGCAACATAGCAGCACAGAAGGAAGAAGCAAAAATGAGAGAGAATATATTGACAGATCATCTTAAGGAAATAACTGATGATCTAAACCATCTTGAGAAAAAGTTTGGTCAAGAAGAGAAAGGAGTTGAACAAGAAATAATCACATTAAAAATTTATCTTGAACAAGTGAAAAGAATAGAAGAAGTCATGAAGTCTCAGATAATGAAGAAATAATAAGAGGTTGAGAAGCTTGAAGAATACGTTGTCACATTGAGAAGTAAAATCATCAAGCTCAACAAGAACGTTGAAGAGACAGAAACAACCACATCAGTTATAGAGAATGAAGAGAAGCACTCTAGGTTGCTAGAAAAGAAGAATGAAGAAAATAGAAAGAGTTATGCAGAAGTACTCAAAGGAAGGAATCACGGTCAACCAGAATCTAAGAAAACTATTGAAGATACATCTTTATGAAGACCATTGATGTTCAAGCCCCAAAGAATCTTTAATCATGATCATGATCAGTCAAGGAAAAAATTTAGAAGGACTATGTCACAAAGAATATCATTCACTCCCAGGTATGCAAATTTATTTTGTGGTCATTGTTTTTATTGTACTAAATTTGGAGATAAGGTTGTATATTGCAGGGATTATAAAACAAATGTTCAAGAAATAAGTGCCTATGTGGTCACATGATGCAGTAAGACATGAACACCACCTCATGCTCCTGCTCATAGGATTGATCAATCATTTCATGAGCCGAAGTGGCTCTTCTGATTCCCTGCCGGAATCTCTGCTAAAAGCCTGATCCACAAGTCCTTTGCTTTTGCCTCACGGTCTTCTGCGTTCAACCGTGAACTCCCTCGACTTAATTTTAGGTTTTGGGGTTTCTTGATCCTTGATGTCACGAAAACCACTGTCCTCTTGAACTCTTGAACTCCGATTTGCCAATGTGCCCCCTTTTGGCCTTAGCCCATCCTGGCTACGCCCTGGTCCATGTGACCGCTTCTTATAAGAGCACAACCTTACCTCATTTCTGGGGTTTCAGACTTTCTTATGTCAAAGCGCATAGACACTTTGTACTTGGAATCCCCGATATCCTGATATGACATCAGCTGGCCCCCACACAACGAAGCTTTCCTCTTTATTGGGATTCTGAACTTCACAGTTTTAAACTGTATGGACTTCTTGTCCACGGGATTCCCGATATCCCGATGCCCGTAATGCCAATAGATAGCTTTCCTTTCGGGAAATCTCCCAAATGCTTTGATCTCCTCCACGCATCCTCCTATGATGGATGGTTCTGATCGCCTCTTGCAATTTTTCAACTTCTGATGCTTCGGAAGTCTTGTCCTCAGGATTTGCAAAACGTCAAAGCACGATGCATCGATTTGACTTCCTATCGGGACTTTCCGTGATAATCTGGATCTCCGCCATGTATCTCCTCAAGATGGACGGTCCAGATCCGTTCTCGCAATTTTTGATTTTTCGATGCTCCGATGACAGAAATTCTCTGTCAACTCAAAACCCCGGTAGCCGATATACCGATGGGTCGCTCAATCCCCACTGCATGTCTCCACAAAGGGACGACTCAGATTCAATCTCGGGATTTCCTCATGGAAAATTCTCGATCTTCTGTCATCGTGACTCCCGATTTCATGAATGTCGATATTCCGATGGCCATGCCTTTCATCAGGATTTTCAACCTCCTATACATGAAGGTAAACCTTGTGCAGCTACTGTTAGATCCAGCGGCTAACAGGTAATTGGACCAAGATCCAACAGTCCAGATCCATTCTTCCTGTGCGCTTGCTCCATAGGCTAAACTCCGCATGTCTTCACCCGATCCAATGGTTGACGGGTATCTGAGTGAGATCCAATGACTGACGATCTCCTCTTCTGTGTGCTCACTCTAATTCTCCCTGGACGTGAAAACCTTTCAATGGTCTAGATGTCTTCGAATGATCCAACGACCACTATGCACCTCAGATCTTTGATGCTTTCTTCTTGTACTTGGGAGAAATTCAAGTATTCCAAAGGCCTCAACCTCAGTTCTTCTCCTGCGAACTCTCTGACTTTGAGTTTCGCTATGCGCATGGAAACATTGGCCCTCCTGAGATTGCACACTTTCCTCCTCAGACTTGGAAGAATTACAAGTTCTCAAAGGCCTCGACCTTTGTCTTCCTTGCAGCTATATCTCCGTGCGCTAAAATCACTCCTCCTCCTCAGCTTATCCTTGAATCCCCAACAGATTCTTTGATCTCTGTGCCTCTACAGAGTCTTCATGCACACACAGTGTTGTCTCTCCTGAGCTTCTCAAACGCTCAGACCCCTAATGGATTTTATCCTTCTTCCTTCCTCCTGCAGATGGAGAATACTTGGATGCCCTCCTGGCTATCCTCTACCTCAAGCAACTTCTTACTGAGCCTTCAGGGTGTTCAACAACCCTGTGAATATCCCTCAGTGGATTCTTCCTCTAAATTCTAGAACTAAAAGAGTTCTCTTTTCTTCTGTCTACACACTTACTCAATGCCCTCATGGTAGAGTATCTTTTCATAGAGCGTCAGCAGTCCTACCCTCTGTGCACTCCTTGCACCTGCTCAATGCCCACCTATAAGAGCTCTTCAGAATCCTTAGTGATTCTGGTTCTTCTTGAACTCACAACAGAGTTCTTACTCAATGCACCATTGTGCATATGCTCAATGCCCACTTGGCAGAGTTCTACAGAACTCACAACAAAGTTTCTGTCTGCAACTGTGTCTCTCATACACAGCCTTGCCTCCAAGGCTTTCAGCAACCTTGAGGTCTTCCTTGAGTTGTTGATTTCAATTCTTGTGCCACAACACGTCTTTGTCTAAATCCGCAGAGTTTAGAAGTGCCTCAGTGCACTGGTATTCTGAGACTGCAGTACTCTTTCATGCCCTCATGGCATGAAACCTCAAAGACATTCACCTGAAATCAGATACACTCCTGCAAATGAAAATGTACATCATACATCTATAGCATACATTCATATCATAAAATAAAACACACCAAGGCATCCACATAATACAGAAATACATGCAGGAAAAACTGCTTCTGTTTATATTAAAAATGCCTCTTTACAAAGGTGTTCCTGAGCATGGCCTGTAACAAGGTCCCATCTCCTTCTCTTCTTCTCTACTCACAGATTCTCTTCTCTCCTTCTCTATGCTAGCTCTCTACTAACTACTAAAGAGATACCATAGATCTTTTACATGAGGGGGCTCTTTGAGCTCTTCCCTCCAATCTACCTACCCTATTCAATTACATTGAATGGGCTATCTATTTCAGCATATGGATCTAGATATTATCCTTTCAAACATTAAAGGCCTATCTTATCTACAGCCTGTGCAAAGGCACGACTTCATGGCTCAACAACCTAAGCATTTAATTACATTGAATTCAAATTTCAAATGAGGTTGCGCCTCTCTCTTCAATGCGTGATTTGAATTCACTAACATGGCTATCTGGCTGGCCGGTTGACATGGAGAGATGCTCCTGCATTATACTCCTCAGCTGCAAAATTCATGAGATCCTGCTCATGAGCTTCCCATCTCAGCTGTTGAAATCCTCCTGGATCCCAAATCATTCTCTGGAGTTGTTCGTTCGCTCCATTTTTCTGCTTCTGCTTCTGCTTCTGCACTGCTGCTGCTGCTTCTCTTCTGCTCAGCCGCTCCTCACTGGCAGTCATTACTGAACTTAACATCAGCCTTTTGATCTCCTCGATTGTTGCATCCAACTATTCCAGTGGATGGTCCTGTTTTTGCAGTCTCCCCAGCTGCAAATTTTTTTGGCACATGGGCAGATCACTGAAATCTCCCATGCCTTCTTCATCAGCTTCCAACTTCACCTGTTGGATGTGCACGCTCTACACTTCCACCCTTCTCTCCAGGGATTCAATCTACTCATAAAAATCAGCCAAACTAATGTTGTCTGCTTATTCTTCTTCTGCAAACTCCCATGTTGTAGTCTTTTCAGTCTCCTGGCTGAAAATATTGAGCCCTTCCCCAGAATGCTCATCATCCTCTTCTGCTTCTTCTGTTGTTAGCTTCAGTGCTACAACTTCTTCATCTTCCTGGATGAATGCATTGAGACACTCCTCATAATGCTCATTTTCCTCTCTGTCTTCTTGGGAAGCTTCCAAAGTCTACTCCAATTCCTCTTCCCTGACAGTCTTAGTTGATTGTTCTTCTGCTGTTGTTGCATCTGCAACCCAGATTTATGCCTCCTCCTGGGCAAGTGGTAGGAATACCTCGATTCCCCCAATCAGCAGAAGATTTCTCTGATCTTCCTTTTCTATCAGCTGAACCTACTGATCTAAATCCATTTTTGAGCTCACTTGCTCTGTCATCTCTTCTGGCTGATTCCGACTCATCTGATCATCCCTGCCCACCTGGCAATATGGGATTTGTTCACTACCCTCCTGGTAGATTATGAGATCAATTGATCCCATCTTCATCAGTAACCCTTGTTGAATTGAACTCACTTGCGAGTCCATGAGACTTTCAGATAGTCTTGAATGCTCATCTCTGCCCACCTGGAAATCTGAGATGCTTCCACTACCCTTCTGGCAGTCTTCGAGATCCCGTAGTGACCTCATTTCATTGCCTAGCTAGCAATGTGAAATTCCCTGGCTATCCTCATGACAGTCTCTGAGATCCCACAATGATCTCAACTCGTTTCCCACCTGGCAATTGGGAATTTCCTTTCTGCCCTCTTGGCAGTTCTTGAGATCTTCAGTCAATCCCAATTCCGTTTCCTTTCCTACCTGGAAATATGGAATTTCTTATCTACCCTCCTGGCAGTGCTTGAGATCTCTAGTTGATCTCATTTCCCCCTCTGCATCATTGAGACCTCTCCTAGTCTCTGGTTCACACATCTGAACCATTTCCTTAGGTCCGTCGAGGTTTTCAGCATACCTCAACCACCCTCTGAACAACCTACACTGTCTTCTAGCTGTCAACTCCTTGACTGGCCATTTTTCTTTTGCCTTCCTCATGGGCCATTCATATTCCCATCTCATCTTAGCTTTCTGCTGCATCCACAACGCGAGCTTTTCTATTTCTTTCTTTATATCAGTGAGCTCTTCATCTATATCTTCTTGGCTCCATAGCTCTGAGTTTTTCCTCCCAACATACTTACGGCCTTCAGTAGCCATGTCGTTGTCTCTGTTTTCCCTCCTGGCAAATTTGCTGCTATCACTCTGTACCTCGAGTGTTTCCAGCTTCCCCCTACAATCCTGTTGACTGTCTTCTTGATTTCTACTTACCTCTTATGCCTCCCTCGTCTAAAATATACAGACAAGAATCAGGCTCTGATACCACTTTGACACAGTAAGACACGACCACCACCTCGTGCTCCTGCTCACAGGATCGATCAATCATTTCATGAACCGAAGCAGCTCTTCCGATTCCCTGCTGGAATCTTTGCTAAAAACCCGATCCAGTGGTCCTTTTCTTTTGCCTCACAGTCTTCTGCATTCAACTGTGAACTCCCTTGACTTAATTTCGGGTTTCAAGGTTTCTTGATCCCCGATGTCACAAGAACCATTGTCCTCTTGAACTCTTGAACTCCGATTTGTCGATGCACCCCGTTTTGGCTTTAGCCCATCCTCATTACGCCCTGGTCCATGTGACGGCTTCTTATAATACCACAGCCTTACCTCCTATTCGGGGTTTCGGAATTTCTTATGTCAAAGCGCATAGACACTTTCTCCTTGGAATCCCCGATATCCCGATATGACGTTAGCTGCCCCCCACACAATGGATCTTTCCTCTTTATTGGGATTCCAAACTTTGCAATTCCAAAATGCATGGACTTCTTGTCCACGGGATTCCTGATATCCCGATGCCCGTAATGCCGATAGATAGTTTTCCTTTCAAGAAATCTCCCGAATGCTCTGATATCCTCCATGCATCCTCCTATGATGGATGGTCATGATCGCCTCTCGCGATTTCGTGACTTCTGATGCTCTAGAAGTCTTGTCCTCACGATTCGCGAAATGTTGAACCAGGATGCGCTGATTTGACTTCCTATCGGGAATTTCCCCGATAATCTGGATCTCTGCCACGTGTCTCCTCAAGATGGATGGTCCAGATCTGATCTCGCAATTTTGAAGTTTTCGATGCTCCGATGACAGAAATTCTCTGTCAACTCAAAACCGTGGTAGCCAATATACCCATGGGTCACTCGATCCCTACCATGCGTCTCCACAAACGAACGAATCAGATTCAATCTCGGAATTTCCTCATGGAAAATTCTAGATCTCCTATCATCAAGACTCTTTATTTCATGAATTTCGATATCCCAATGGTCATGCCTCTCATCGGGATTTTCAACCTCCTGTACATGAAGGTAAACCTCGTGCAGCTCCTGTCAGATCCGATGGTTGACGGGTAATTGGACCAATATCTAACGGTCCAGATCCGTTCTTCCTGTGCGCTTTCTCCAGAGGCTAAACTCCGCACATCTTCACCCGATCCAACGACTGACGGGTATCTGAGTGAGATCTGATGGCTGACGATCTCCTCTTCTATGTGCTCGCTCTGATGCTCCCTGGACATGAAAACCTTCCAACGGTCCAAATCTCTTTGACTGATCCAATGACCACTATGCACCTCAGAGCTTTGATGCTTTCTTTCTGTTCTTGGAAGAAATTCAAGTATTCCAAAGGCCTCAACCCCGGTTCTTCTCCTATGAACTCTTCAACTTTGAGTTTTGTTGCGCACGTGGAAACACTGGCCCTCCTAAGCTTGCACACTTTCCTCCTCAGACTTGGAAGAATTACAAGTTCTTAAATGCCTCGACCTTTGTCTTCCTTGCAGCTATAGCTTTGTGCACTGAAAGCACTACTCCTCCTGAGCTTATCCTTGAATCCCCAAGGGATTCTTTGACTTCTGCACCTCTGCAGAGTCTTCACGCACACATAGTGCTGTCTCTCCTGAGCTTCTCAAACGACCAGACCCCTAAGGGATTTCATTCTTCTTCCTTCCTCCTGCAGATGGAGAATACTTGGATTCCCTCCTAGCTATCCTCTACCTCAAGCAACTTCTTGCTGAGCCTTCAGGGTGTTCAGCAACCCTATGAAGATCCCTCAATGGATTCTTCCTCTAAATTCTAGAACTCAAAGAGTTCTCTTTTCTTCTATCTGCACACTTACTCAATGCCCTCCTAGCAGAGTATCTTTTCATAGAATGTTAGCAATTCTGGTCTCTGTGCCCTCCTTGCAACTGCTCAATGACCACCTGGCAGAGCTCTTCAGAATCCTTAGTGATTCTGGTTCTTATTGAACTCACAACAGAGTTCTTCCTCAATGCACCGCTGTGCATATGCTCAATGCCCACTTGGAAGAGCTCTACAAAACTCACAACATAGCTTTTTTCTGCAACTGTGTCTCTCATACACAGCCTTGCCTCCAAGGTGTTCAACAACCTTGAGGTCTTCCTTGAGTTGTTGATTCCATTTCTTGTGCCACAACGCGTCTTTGTCTGAATCCGCAGAGTTCAGAAGTGCCTCAGTGCAATGGTATTCAAAGACCGCAGTACTCTGTCACGCCTTCATGGCATGAAACCTCAAAGACCTTCACCTAAAATCAGACACACTCCTGCAAATGAAAACCTACATCATACATTCATATCATAAAATAGAACACACCAAGGCATCCACATAATACAAAAATACATGCAGGAAAAACTGCTTCTGTTTATATTAATAAAAATGCCTCTTTACAAAGGTGTTCCTGAGCATGGCCTGTAACAAGGTCTCGGCTCCTTCTCTTCTGCTCTACTTGCAGATTCTCTTCTCTCCTTCTCTATGCTAGCTCTCTACTAATTACTAAAGAGATACCATAGATCTTTTACATGAGGGGGCTCTTCGAGCTCTTCCCTCCAATCTACCTACCCTATTCAATTACATTGAATGGGCTATCTAGTCCAGCATTTGGATCTAGATCTCAGCCTTACAAACATTAAAGGCCTATCTTATCTATAGCCTGTGCAAAGGCACGGCTTCATGGCTCAACAACCTCAGCATTTAATTACATTGAATTCAGATTTCAAATGAGGCTGCACCTCTCTCTTCAACGCACGATTTGAGTTCGCTAACGTGGCTGTCTAGTTGGCCGGTTGACGTGGAGAGATGCTCCTACATCATCACACATAACATTAAGTGTTACAGATGTCATAACTATGGACACATAGCCAGTTATTGTAGAAGCATGATTGATACTTCCATGAAAGAGAATACCGATATCAGATATAAGAAAGTATGGATAAGAAAACAAAAAGAATAGGTGAAGAAAGAACATGTACCAGAGATCACAAGATTGACAATAAAATGCGATGAAGAAAATTATATAGAGAAAAAGAAAGATGTCAGATACAGAAAGGTTTGGAAAATAACTAAAAGAAAGGAAGGACAGGTAAATAACGGGTTCCATAGATTGTACTTTCAAGAATTGTAGTGAAAGATGAATCCACAGATAGAAATAAATAAGTCAGAGCTCAGAGAGATAATGAATCTACCAATGAATATGATGATGAATCTACCAATGAAAACGATGATGAATACACATTAGAGAAGGAGTTTTTTTGAGCCATCCAACTTAGAGACTCCTGAGTGATATGAATATTAGATAGGGGGAGTCTATGTGATAGCTGTGAAAAACCAAGAACCATCTTTTGAGAAACCTTTAGAGTTTGAGAAGATAGAATCAGAGAAATCAGTTAGAAGAGGTATGGTTTGATACATTAATCAAGACTTCATGATAGTATACTGATAAATGGGTCATCATTATGGATATTTGCACAAGTAGAGTCTTGGAAAATATGGACAGAGATGGATTTGTAAGAGCACTTAGCAGGTTTGGACAAATATATGATAGTGGACAAGAGTATGGATTCATAGATTGGTTCAGAGAGTGGTTCAAAGACAATGGAACATTATTATAATGTATGGTAATTACACAGGAAATGGCTCGAACAATGCTAATGGATTCAAAATTGAGAGATATGTTTGGACACATGCAGTGCACACATCAATTCAAATTCAAAATAGAGTAGTGCCCATAAACAATAATGAAAAAACTCCCTATGAACTATGGAAAGGAAGCGTATACAACAACCTCTACATCAAGGTAACTCAAGGTAATATTTTATTAATTGAAATTTATGTTGTTGATATTGTTTTGGAAGTACTAATGACAGGTTAAGCCAGAAATTTCCAAAGGATATGCAAAATGAATTTGAAATGTCATTACTTGGAGAACTATCCTTCTTTTTGGGTCTTCAGATATGTCAAAGAAACCAAGGAATTTTTATTTCTCAAACTAAGTATATCAGAGAAATGCTAAAGAGGTTCGGAATGGAAGATTGCAAACCCATTACCACTCCTATGCAAACCAGTTGCAAGTTGAGAAAAGATGATGATTCAAAGTCTACAGACCAGAGGAAATACAAGTCAATGATTAGTAGCTTACTATATGTGACAACATCCAGACCAGATTTATTGTAGGCATTTGGACAGGTAACATGATTTCAAGAAACACCAAATGAATCACATGTATTAGAGGTGAAGAGGATTTTCAGATACCTCAAAGGAACATAAGAGTTTGGATTATGGTATCCAAAAGGAAAGGATCTATAACTTATTGCCTATACAGATGCATATTGGGCAGGTTGCATTGATGACCAATGAAGCACCAGTGGAGCAACGTTCTACTTGGGTGAGTGTTTAGTATCTTGGCTAAGCAAGAAATGATCATCGATATCCTTATGTATAGTCAAGGCATAGTATATTGCAACAACAACATGTTGTACATAGGTTCTATGGATGAAACAAACTTTGATAGATATATAGGTTGAGTATGATGAGCCCATTCCAATCTATTGTGATAATACAAGTGCCATTAGTATTTCAAAAAACCTTGTGATGCACTCCAAGACAAAGCACATTCCAATAAAGTACCACTTTTTATGGGAACAAGTTGCATATAAGAAAATTATAGTTGAATATGTGGGAACAAAATACCAAGTGGCATACATATTTACAAAACCGCTTCCACGGGATTCCCTTGAGTATCTTCCCCAGAGACTAGGAGTAATTTCTACTCCAAAATGAATACTTTTAAATGCTTATATTATATGTGTTATATGAGCAAGAGGAAGCACCATAAATAGGACAAAAGGGGGGAGATTTATTAGATGCAAAGGTAAATTCTTGGAGAGAGAGCATAGAGGCATGTTTCCAAGGGGAGCGATTCTCACAAGGGAATAATGAGCAATTGTCATAAGGGAATAATGAGCGATATGATACCCTTTGTCAAAGGGGGAGATATTATTCATATGAAGTGAAAGAGAATAATGAGAAAGAAAAATGAAAGGCACGTAGATAGGGGGAGCATCCCCAAGGATAGTTCAGTCAGGGGAAGAAGCCCGAAAGGGAGATACCCTTTGACATTGATGTCAAAGGGGGAGATATAGAAACATTGATGAAGAGTATAAGCATGAATGTTATCATGACTAATTGTTTCCATCAATGTTGGTGTTTCCATCAATGCTAAAGGGGGAGATTGTTAGACAGATGGCTTAGATTTATGGATAGTTGATGTTATAACAAATATTGAAATTTTGGCTTTTGGTCAATTAGGAGAATGTATGGAAGCATTGGCAGTGGAATGACCGCATACACTGAGCATTAAGCCACATGGAGAAAAATATCACGAGTCTGGGTTTTTTTCCTTCGGGGATTTGGCCGATGCAAATATCCTAATAACTACAACCCCGATCCCCAAATTCACTAAAATATCAAAGGATAAGTCGGGTTAATTAAAAAATAAGAAAGATTAATGTTGACAAGTCTCATCAGGATTTCGCGACTCGAGCTACCTTCATGCTTTAAGTTTCAAGTTTGCGATTTATGAAACCTCAAAAGCTTGTGTTTTAATCATGCTTAATCAAAAATAGAAGAGTGTTTTAAATTTTAATCAATCCCATCGCAATTTCGTGATTCAGGATTTCTCGCGTCAATTGTTATCAAAGTTTCGACACTTAAATCCATGAAAGGTTAAATATTAATTGCTAATCATGATTAATTAAGAGATTAAGACAAATGATTATTGCTTAATTAATTCCATCGCAATTTCTCCATTCAAGATTCCTTGGATGTCATAACTCTTGAAGACATGATATCCAAAACCCCAAAACTTGAAAACCCGAAATTGAGACTCCAGTCATATGCAAAAAACGACCGTGGGAAAAAAAAAACCATTTTTCTCAGCCTTGGGGAGGTCATTTTCCACGTTCAAATAGTCGATCGATATATATAGATACTAATATTTCTAGTGGTTTCTTCATAATTTCATTTGGAGCTTGTGAAGGCAGTCAAAAGTCCCCCACAAGATGAGGTTCGTTTTCAGAAATGTGGCGTTTTTTATTATGTTGAGCCATCATTTTCAAATGATGATTCTGAGTGACTCCAGGATCATTTTGAGAAATGGTCGTATTTTTTTGTGCCTAACACATAGAATATAAAAAACCTGTCTGAGTTTTCCTACAGGTGTCACAGATTGGGAAAATTGAATCCATCTCCAAGCCCTAATTTTTGGATCTCATATTTTCCTGTTTTGACACATGTTTGTAAAATGCAGATATGAGGCAAATGAAAATGGATATCATGGAAATGAGAGAGTTTTTTTCTCAGAATAAAAAAATTCACAAAAGCCTCTTTAAGTTTAAACACATATTTCGCTATTCGAGAGATATAGAGCCGTAACTGTAGCCCTAGTTTTCGACAGTTTGATCCATTTTCTATGGCACAAAGTTTCAAGAACTGGTTGTAACTGTTGTTATCTTTTAGATTAGAGAGGATTTAGACCTCAATACATATATGAGGAATATTTTTAAAAGAGTGGAGAGGAGTAGTACTCCTGGGCTATAACACTTACTATCATGTTTAATAAAAGAGTGCAGATCATTTTCGATCTATATCATAAATTCTTGTGATTTTGCTTCCAGAGAATGTCTTATTTCTTCGTTTTCACATCATTTCACTTGGTTTTATTTCCATTTGCTTCTCGATTTGTAACTTTGTTTGTAACGGAATTCATCTATTTGTTAGATGCTCTATTATTGGACAGGTTATAGGTTGTTTCTTGCAGAGATATAAAGGTTTAGAATTCTACCTTGATAGATGATCTGTCCCAACTATCTCTTTCCACTGATTTATGCTTGGAATTCACTCATTTCTAAGTGCTCCTTGCATTTTGATATGTTTTATCTTTATTCTGCTACCATAATTTTTATAAATCCTTCCCTCTGTAATCAGCTTCTTTCTCGCCTCTACTCCATGGATTTCCATTGCCGGAACACTCTTATTACTTGCTTGATCATTTGACTCCATGCCCAATAGATTACTTTCCAATCCAACCCATCAACCCTAAAAACCCAAAACTTTTTGTTACCCACAGATCCGCCCACTGTTAAGCCTATCGAATATCCTATTGTGACATATTTTCGAGAGATCCCTCTCGGGTTGGAAGGGGTAGTCTCCAATCAAAAGTGGTTCGAGGTTATATCAGAATTTACTTGCATGAAACCCAAGTCAATTCCGAGTGACAAAATTTATTTCATTTAAAATATGGTAAGGCTTGGCTCTATTACATCCTAGAACCAACTCTTGCGACAACATTTTATAGTGCCATTGCCGCGGATGGAGGAAATAAATTATCTTCCCTCAGATACGAAAAAAAGTTTATATCTATTTCCTGATGGTGAACAAGGGATAGGCATTCAATTGGCTGTGATCATTCACCTGGCGAATCCTTGGTTCGAAGAATCTACATGATTCACTGGCAACTCCACTGGTCTTAAAATGTTGGATTTGTTCGCCGCTCGGACTACTGCAAGGTTTTCTCCTTTGGACTTTGCAAATGTTTATGGTTTTCCAAACACTATTCCAGACATTAATGTTTGGGAATATGTCCTTCCTAAATTTGGAGAATATGCGGATGACAATCCTGCCCAACACTTGTTTGAATTCCACAAGCACATGGATGAATTAAATATACATCATGAAGATGTCCTCATGAAACTGTTTATGTTTTCATTGGAAAGAGATGCTAGACTCTAGTATAAATCTTTACCTCATTCCAATATTCCTTCATTGAAAGATTTTCACATACTTTTTCATCAGCGTTGTAAAAGAATCTATTCAGCTGAAATACTTTTTGAAGATTGTTGTAATATATAATTTATAAGACAAACAGATCAAACACATCTTCTTCAAGACGAGGAAGGAATATAAAAAATTTCTCAAGTCAATGAAGATAATCAATATGAAGAAGAGTTGGCTAATAAAAAAGTAGGATATGATAGCTCTTGTGATCACATTCAAGAAGAAGATATTCAACATCATGGTCAACATGCAGAAGAGAAAGAAAACAATAGTTGCTTGATCCAAAAATTGCATAGACCACCTCCTCCTTTAACACAAGAAGAGATAGATCTTCTCCTGAACAATCATGTTGCAACCCCTGCTTACATAGATTTGTAGCATTCACATGGTCCTGAACATGTGAGTGAAATTTCTTCTATTACTAAAAATGAAAATCTAAGTTTAAATCATGACAACCATGGAACTTTAGAGGAAGTTAGTAAACCAATTTATGATGATGATTTCCAGCCAGAGGATCATCTTGTAGACACTGTTTTGTTTCATGAAGAAGATAGGGTTGTCATGTTTAATAACCTTGAAGAATGTTTGTTGTTCGAAGATACTTTGGACTATGATTTGGAGGAGTGTGGATCTGACATGGATAGATTCATGATTGATATTCCTATCATTTGTCTGATTGATGACACTCCTGATTTATCTGATGAACCTGTTTATGATGAATATCTAGAAGAACAAGAAGAGAAGATTTATTTTTCATCACACACGAAAATTTACAACAGTCCTCCTTTGTTTGATGAATGTGGTAAAAGTGTTTCTGAAGATGATGAGCAACAAGAAACTTTGGTTCAACAAGAAAGCAATTGACAACATCATGAAATAGATCAACCTATGTATGATAGCTACCAAGAAGATCTTTGGACAATAGGTGAAGGACATAAGGAGGGGTTATTTAAACAATCGATCTCTCCTCCCTGTTTAGCAACCATTGAACGACAAACCAGTAAGTTTCAATGCGACATTTTTGCACCAGTGGAAGAAAAATTCAGCAGTGGACAAAGTGCGCAAAAACATTTCAGACAACTTTCCCAACAGGAGGAAGTATGGATTAATTGTGAAAGTGGTATTTCTCTTCCCTTTTACGATCCAGTAGCAGTTTATATGGAGTCAAAATGGGGGACTGAATTTTTTATTTCCAACTTCTTAAAGTCTAAATTTCAAAACTATAAGTACCTTCTCCTAGGGCATGTTTTGAAATTTGCAACAACTCCTGTCATCATTTTTCTCAAATATGGAAGCATAATTAAGTTTGTTAGTCAGATACTCGCTTGGTTGATTTGGAACTTTTCCTATACTTGAACAAAGCAATGATATCGGTTAGAGTAGGTGATGTATATAAATAAGCTCAACTTTGAGCACTAGAGTACAATAGTGGTTTTCAGTATGTTTCCGATTTAGTTTGGAATTCAATATGGTTTTGTTTAAAAAATTACAAATCCATATCCCAATGAATGCATAAGCAGTTTTTTGTTTCGGAAAGGTGCAAGTAAACCGACATAGTTCAGAGTTTGATAAGGATGATTTCTGGTCGCCCAATGGATGAAGTCATGTGGTCTACCATTCTTGGTGCTTTGCAGGAAAGAACCATCTCTAGATGGAGCCTCTGTTGTAAAAAATATTGAAATTTTGGCTTTCAATCACTTGGCAGAATGAATGGAACCATTGGTAGTGGAACGAACACATACACCGAGTATTAAGCCACATGGAGAAAAAGATCACGAGTCCGGGTTTTTTTCCATCCGGGATTTGGTCGATGTAGATATCCTAATAACTATAGACCCGATCCTTGAATTCACTAAAGTATTAAAGGATAAGCCATGTTAATTAATGAATAAGAAAGATTAATGTTGACAAGTCTCATCGGGATTTCATGACTCGAGCTGCCTTCTTTCTTTAAGTTTCAAGTTTACGATTTATGAAACCCTGAAAGCCTGTTTTTTAATCATGCTTAATCACAAAGATAAGAGTGTTTTAAATTTTAATCAATCCCATCACAATTTCACAATTCATGATTTCTCACGTCAAGTGTTATCGAAGTCCCAACACTTAAATCCATGAAAGGTTAAAGATTAATTGCTAATCGTGATTAATTAAGAGATTAAGACAAATGATTATTGCCTAATTAATCCCATCCCGATTTCGCGATTCATGATTCCTTTCATGTCATAAATATTGAATACATGATACCCAAAACCCCAAAACCCCAAAACCCGAAATCGAGACTCCAGTCATATGCAAAAAATGACCTTGGGAAAAAAAAAAAAACATTTTTCTCAGCCTTGGGGAGTCCATTTTCCGCGTTCGAATAGTCGATAGACATCTAAAGATCCTGAGATTGCTAGTGGTTTCTTCAGAATTTCATTTGGAGCTTTTGAAGGTAGTAAAAGTTCCCCGCAAGATGAGGTTCATTTTCAAAAATGTGGTGTTTTTTACTATGTCGAGTCATCATTTTCAAATGATGATTCTGAGCGACTAGAGGATCATTTTGAGAAATGGTCGGAGGTTTTTGTGCGTAACACATCAAATATAAAAATCCTCTCTCCCTTTTCCTACAGGTGTCACATATTTGGATAATCAAATCCATCTCTGAGCCCTAATTTTCGAATCTCATATTTTCCTGTTTTGACACATGTTTGTAAAATGCAAATATGAGGCAAATGAAAATGGATTTGAGGGAACTGAGAGAGTTTTTTCCTCAAAATAAACAGATGCACAAAATACTCTTTCATTTTATACACATATGTCGCTATTCAAGATATACAGAGTCGTAACTGCAACCCTAGTTTTCGGCAGTTTGGCCCATTTTCTGTGGCAGAAAGTTTCAAGAATTGGTTGTAATTGTTGTTATCTTTTAGATTAGAGAGGATTTTGACCTTAATACATATATGAGGAATATTTGTAAAAGAGTGGAGCGGAGTGGTACTCCTGGGCTGTAGCACTTGTTATCATGTTTAATAAAAGAGTGCAGAGCATTTTTGATCTATATTAGAGATTCTTGCGATTATTTTTGCAGAGAATGTCTTATTGCTTCGTTTTCACATCATTTCACTTAGTTTCATTTCCATTTTCTTCTCGATTTGTAACTGTGTTTGTAATGGAATTCATCTATTTGTTAGATTCTCTGTTGCTGGACAGGTTATAGGTTGTTTCTTGCAGAGATATGAAGGTTCAAAATTCATCCTTGCTAGATGCTCTGTCCCAACAATCTCTTTCCACTGATTTATTCTTGGAATTCACTCATTGCTAAGTGCTCCTTGCATTTTGATATGTTTTCTCTTTATTCTTCCTCTGCTCCATGGATTTCCATTGCCAAAACACTCTTATTACTTTCTTGATCATTTGACTCCATGCCCAATGGACTACTTTCCGGTCCAACCCATCAACCCTAAAATCCCAAAACTTTCTATTACCCACAGATCTGCCCACTGTTAAGCCTATTGAATATCCTGTTGTGACATATTTTTGAGAGATCCCTCTCGGGTTGGAATGGGAAGTCTCTAATCAAAAGTGGTTCGAGGTTATCTCAGAATTTACTTGCATGGAACCCAAGTCAAGTCCGAGTGACACAATTTATTTCATTTAAAATGTGCTAAGGCTTGGCTCTATTACAGCCTAGAAGAAACTCTTGCGAAAATAGTTGGTATGGATTGTTGGTTTTCATTGATGTCAACCATTGGAGAGTGACATCGTATATTGATTTCAACCCTTGGAGAATTTACGGTAGCAAATTTCGGTAGCACAAAGGTTTGGGTAATGGACCCAAGGTTGTTTCATGTATAATTGTATGAGTTTCAATACATATTAAGGTAATACTATTCTATATGGATACTAAATGTCACTCTATTTCCGGTGGTATGTGGAATATCACATAAGGCCTCACGGTTAGAGAGTTATGGCCATGAGAAGTTGAAGAACCTAGGTTTGGGTAATGGATCCAAGTTTGTTTGATGGATAATGGTATGAGTTTTTATATATTTGAAGGAAAGACAATTCTAGATGGATATTTCATGTCATTCCATTTCCATTGGTATGTGGAACGTCACATAACTCCTCACGGTTAGAGAGTTATGGAAATGTGAAGTTGGAGAACCCTCATGAGTCATCTAGAAGCCCCAAAAGGTCAAAGTAGTCAAAGTGGTTTAAGAGATTTTTAGAAGGTAAATAATAAATTGGAGTGATGAGTGTACTATAATTAAAAGTGAATACAAAATAAATTATTTAAATAATAAAGTTAATGGAGAAATTACTAAGATGACAAGTGGTTAAAAGTGGGTTAGACCTAAAATAAGGAAAGTGGTTTAAGATGGTTAGAAGGTAACCCCTTGACGTAAAGTGAAGTGATGAGTTTACTATAAGTAAAAGTGGATATAAAATGAATTATTTACATAATAAATTTAATGGATAAATTAATAATTGGACAAGTGGTTAGAAGTTAGTTAACCCTAAAATAAGGAAAGTGGGTTAAGATGGTTAAAAGGTAACCCCTTGAGGAAGCTACATGAAAGTATAATAAGAGGCAAGGCTCTCTCATTTTACATCACACTAGAGAATATTTAATATATATAGGTGAATTAGGTAAGAAAAGGATATATAAGATAAGTTTCAGAGAGAAGGTGAAGTAAAGAAGGCCTAAATTCAAGGGAGGATAAATTCTTTTGATAATTCTTTCTAAGGTATGTTATTTATAGGTCACCTCACCATTTTTTGCAATAACTATTTTTATAGAATGATTTAGACCATGAAATTGATAGGTCATTGAGAAAACATATCCAAGTAGTTGTGGTACTAATTTAATCTTATAGTTCGTTGTATGTTTGGAGTTACACTCCGTGGAAAATAGGGTGTGTGGTTGGTCCTAAAACTAGTCTAAAACAAGTGTTTCGGGTAAAAATGCCATAGATTATTCATAACCGATCTAAATTAAGTAAGACAAAAAATATTGGCTAGAGTACATTCTATAGTATTCTGTGTAACATTTTCAGATCCATACAACACATATTTCATGTGGGGCACTCTCTACAAGTTTGCTCTGTCGAATAAGCCAAAATTCAACAAGGTATGCCATTTTTTCTATAACTCCTTTTATGAGAGGTTCCAAGTAGTGACACTTGGAGGAATTGCATCAAAAACACTTAAGAACATTGTGTACTATTTTAATATCTTTATTCATTACATTTACATAGTTATGACTATTTCAAGTTAGGGTTGTTGACTAATCCAAAAATAGTCATGTGAGACTAAAATAAAGTTTGATGAAAATGCTAGTCTCTTATTGTTAAAGCTAAGGAAGGTTTGCAGGTATGTGATCATATACCCCAGGTCTGTTACAGAGTTACAAATCATATTTGGATGGTGAAATTTATGAGGGATTTCGGTTTAGGTACATGTTGGGTACATGGTTGAGACAAGTAGTTGATGAGCTGACACATACATGAGGTGTATAGTAGATGATGTTGGTACATGAGAGAGAGAGAGAGAGAGAGAGAGAGAGAGAGATGGAAGTAAGGATAAAGGAAGGGAGGTAGATTTTGAAAAATTAGGGGGAATGAGAGAGGGAGAGGGAGAGAGAGAAAGAGAGGGAGGGATACACATAGGGAGGGAAGAGTGGGTGAGAGAGAGAGAGTTGGGTAGACACAAAGAGATTGAAAAAGTGACCAAGTTAGAGAGAGAGCTTAGTCAAAGAGAGAGGGGGGAAGATAGAGGGAGGAAGAGAAAGAGGGGTAGAGTGAGAGAGGAGGGGAAATAGAGTGAATGAATGAGTGATATAGAGAGAGTTTGGGAGGGAGAGAGATATGAGGAGAGCTTAAGAGAGAGGTAAGGGGATAGAAATTCAGAGGGGTAGAGGGGTAGATGAAATATAGAG
>JASDQU010688241.1:39546-50680 GCA_032191745.1 Picea mariana
ATGAGTGGCTTATTGATTCTAGAGCATCTTATCATATGGCTAAGGATAGAGACATATTTTCTGCTCTAAATGAATGTAACACCAAGAAAATATTTGTTGGTGATGATAGATCTCTTAGTGTTGAAGGATCTGGAACAGTTCAAGTAGAAAACAATCATTTCAATGATGTATTATGTGTTCCAAGTCTTTCTTGTAACCTTCTATCAGTCTATCAAATCACTCATTCAGGTGAAGGTAAAACCGTAGAGTTTTCACCTCACCAAGTTGCAATCAAAGATCTAAAAGATCCTAAGCATGTTCTTGCAACTAGAATTGTTGATGAAATTACCAAGTTGTACAAATTTGACAACTTTGGGTCATCATTGTTGAAATTACTAAGACAACTGAGAGGGGGGGTAAATCAATTGTTACTGTGCTTAAACAATCTTAATTCAATTAAACCATTTCTAATCTTTCTCTAAGTGACCATCAATATTATACTACATATGGACAACATAAATAATGAGCATCACTCACACATAAGATATACACAGAGACAAATTTTCACGAGGAAACCCATAAAGGGAGAAAACCTCTTCTTCTTCGAAATGATAGGCAGTCTTTTAAGTTCTGTACATCATCTATAATTGAGCACCAACTCAATGTGAGGCTACTACCTCTGTTTTACAAGGTCCAACTTGTTTGAGAGCACCAAATCGCTGGTTTCTCTAGCACCCACTAAAAGGAAGCAACAACTCCCTAAGTGTTCCAGCACCAACTGGATGGAAGCACCAACTTCCAGTCACACAGGCACCAACCTGTATAACAGAGAACAACTATTCTCCCTCGCACCACCCTGCCACCCTGGTTTTTCTAGCTGCAACCAGATGGAAGCTACAACTCCCTATGTTCAAGCACCCACTTGAACCTCTGAGGACAACAGTCCTCCCTAGCACCTCCCTACCACCCTTATTACAAATAAATGATTGAATAACCAACAACACAGATAAATCAATTCTTACCACTTCTTCACTGTTATGCAATTATTCTCTGCTACACTATTCTTCTTCTTTGTTCATACTTGGCTTGACTTGTTGTATCTTTCTATCTGTTCTTTCTTTGTCCTTCTCATGCTTTTTGATATGTGCACATTCTGCTCTCTTCACCTTTTCTCTTATGTTTAGCTTATGTTCCCTATCTCTGAGCTTTCTTCAAACTGCACATACTGTAGTTTTACCTTTCTATAGTTCAACTCATTTTTCAGTGAGAACAACCAACAATGCCCAGTTGTCTCATATCTTCTTTTATTCACACACGCCTCAACAACTGAAGCGCCAACCGATCAAGAATCATGAATCAGTTTTGCTAACTGAATCATAACTGATCAATTAATTGTGAGGTGAAACAGTAGCCCTCCGATCATATTCAAATTCATCTGCACCGTTGGATTACAAGAAACAAAATGTCTTTCGCATTTCATATTTCGGGAATTCGCGATTTCGCATGTTGTGAATTCCTGTTGCGAAGTATCTCGACTCTCCAAGTTGTGATCCCCAAAATGGATCCAGATCAACGGTCCACAAAACTTCATAATCTGATCCCTTCTTTTCCTAATCGAACGACTGACGGGATTTCGGTGTTTTTCCCTTCGAGGCTTCGAGACTCACAATAGTCCCTTTCGGCATTTCGCGATTTTGCATGTCGTGAATTCCTGAAACTCCATGTTGCGATCCCCTTAACTCCATGTCGCAATTTTGCATTTCGACATTTCGCGATTTCGGAAATTCTTGTGATGAGATATCTTGACGCTCCATGTTGCAATCCCCGAAACTCTGAAACTCTATGTCGCGATCCCCGAAACTCCATTTCGCAATTTTGCATTTCGACATTTCGCGATTTCTGTGGTGAAGTGTTTCAACACTCCAAATCCCAGTATTCGGAACTCCGAAATGGAGTTATTTCCCGGTCTGTGAAAGTCTTTGTTGATGTGCCTGTTTCGGGATTTCGTTGTTTTGGATTTCGCAACTTCGGGACTCCTGTGATGAAGAGTCTCGACTCTTGACTCCTCCAACTCCCAGTATTCGGAACTCCGAAATGGAGTTATTTCCTGATCTACGAAACTCTTTGTTGATGTGCCTGTTTTGGGATTTTGACGTTTCACATTTCGCGACTTCGGGACTCCTGTGATGAAGAGTCTTGACTCTTGACTCCTCCAACTCCCGGTATCTGAAACTCCAATTTCTCGGTCTGCGAAACTCCGAAATGGAGTCTTTGACATGCTCTGATCTATCGCATTTTGGGATTTTCTGCCATGAGTTGCTTCCTTGACTCTTGGAGTTTACGATTCTGATCTTGCCATGCGATCATCGTTGTGTTGCTGGTCTTGCCACTTTCTCTTTTTCATCATCGTCGGGATAAGCTTGCAATCAATGACAAACAAATACTCTACTTTCTGTCTGCTCGTAATAAATATGCCAACAATCATCTTTTTCATCAGTTTTTGTTGCTCATAGCGATGACTTGAGCAAACTTTGGCATGAGCAGTTTGGTCATCTAAACTATCGCTCATTGCAACAACTATGTAATCAACAGATGGTGACTGGTCTTCCTCTTGTTTCATGCAAAGATGGTGTTTGTGTCAGTTGTGTTCTTGGCAAACATCATCGGGAGAGTTTTGACAAACGTGCCTCTTGGCACGCCTCAGGCCCTTTGCAACTTGTTCACAGTGATTTGTGTGGTCCACTTTCTTCTCCTTCTTTTTCTAGGTGCAAGTATTTCTTAACTTTCATTGATGACTTTTCTAGAAGTAATTGGGTTTACTTCTTAAAACTTAAGAGCGAAGTTTTTGACAAGTTTTTGGCCTACAAGGCCCTTGTAGAAAAACAANCAAGTTACTGCACTACACAGGGCATCCAAATGCAATACACACTATTCCATATATACCACAACAAAATGGTGTTGTTGAGAGAAAGAACCACACATTAAAAGAAATGACTAATTGTATGATCCAATCTAAGGGATTAAGTCTAAAGTATTGGGCGGAAGCAATCAACTGTGCAAATTACATAGTAAATCCCACTCCCACAAAGGCTCTTAAAAATATAACACCGGAAGAATATTGGACTAAAATTAAACCAGATGTAAGTCACTTCCATGTATTTGGAAGTATAGCATGGGCTCACATTCCTGATGAGAAAAGGAAAGCATTGCAGCCTAAAAGTGAGAAGTGTATATTTGCTGGTTATTCTGAAGATGTCAAAGGTTATAGACTTCTTCAACCACATTGTAATGAAATTATGATTAGAAGAGATGTTAAATTTGATGAAAATATCTTGGCCTACGAGCCTAATTCGACGATTGTGCCTTCTTTGGCCTACGAGCCATCTTCGGCGTTTGTGCCTTCTTCTATTCCTATTCTGGTTTCTTCTTCAGATGATGACAATGAGGATGAAAATTCACCTCCACCTGCTCACCTTCCTCTAGATGAGTCCTTTGAACCTGAACCATCACTAGCTCCACAACTTCCTAGATGGGTCCGTTCAACATGAGAAGCAGTTGGCGATCTTGTCGGTGATCCTTTAGATCAACGTCGAACATGTTCACAGTTCTAGCGAGCCTCTTCTCTTTTGGCTCAAGTTTCAAAAACTCATGATCGAGAGACATTTGCAGAAGCTTCAGGTCATCTAGATTGGGATACAACAATGAATGAAGAGTATTGTTCTTTAATGGAAAATGATACTTGGGATATTGTACCTCTTCCAAAAGGAAGAAAACTTGTTAGATGTAAATGGGTCTACAAAACTAAGTATGCATCAGATGGAAGTGTTGAAAGACACAAGGCTCAGTTATTTGCGAAAGGATTTTCCCAAGTTGAAGGAATTGACTATAATGAAAACCTTTCCCCTATAGCCAAAATGAATTCCATCCGCCTTGTTCTTGCCCTTGTTGCCTCACATAAATGGGAGGTCCATCAGATGGATGTTAAATCCGCCTTCTTGCACGGAGATTTACAAGAAGAAAACTACATGGAACAACCTCCTAGCTATGTCCAGAATGACTCTGGCCTTGTTTTTTGCCTTAAGAAATCTCTTTATGGTCTCAAGCAAGCTCCCCGATCTTGGTATGCAAAAATGGACAACTTTCTTATTGCCACTCGATTCTCTAGATGTCATTCTGGTCCTAATGTCTATACCAAGAAAGTAGGAAGCCATCTCATAATCCTTGTCCTTTATGTTGATGACCTTATCCTTACTGGTAGTGACTGAAAAATTTTAAACCATGTGAAAACCAGCCTTAAGAAGAAATTTGAAATGACAGACTTATGATTTTTTCACTATTTCCTTNTTCCCAGTCTAAGTATGCTTGTGACCTTCTTCGTCGCTTTTACATGGATGATTGTAAACCAACCCCTTCTCCCTTCCATTCTGAAATCAAGCTTACTACCACCTGTACTTCACCTGAAGTTGATGTCACTGTGTACCATCAATTAGTTGGTAGCCTCTTATACTTGACTCATACTCGTCCTGATCTTTCCTTTGTTGTTGGTCTTGTTTCCTGGTATATGAAAACACCCCATGAAAGCCATTGGAAAGTAGCTAAAAGGATACTTCGTTATGTCCGTGGTACAGTTCAGTTTGGGATACATTACAATTCAGGGGGGGACTCCCTTATTGGTTGATTTCATTGATTCAGATTGGGCCAACGACCTTGATGATCAAAAGTCTACTACGGGTTATGTTTTCAGTCTTGGTTCCGGACCTGTCACTTGGGCCTATAAGAAACAACAAGATATTGCACTTTCTTCAACAGAAGTAGAGTACCGAGCAATGGTAAATGCAAGTTAGGAAGCCTTGCGGCTTCGACAGATCCTTCCAGAGTTTGGATTCGAGCAATAGCATCTGACCAACCTTTGGTGCGGAAATCAAAGTGTTATCAAGATCACCAAAGACCCAGTTCAACATCAACGCAACAAGCACATCGAGCTACACATGCACTTCATCAAAAAGCTCATTCATGATCAAGTTATTGAAGTGCTCTTTTTCCCTACAGAAGATCAAGTTGTTGACATTTTCACAAAGTTTCTTACAAAAGCGAAGTTTTCCAAACTTCAATCTATGTTAGGAGTTCAAGAAGTTGTCATTAAGGGGGGATAGGCTCTAATGCATCCTTCCTTCTCCTATTGTGTCAATATTGTAAATCCTTCAATCCTATCCCAAGTTGTTCTTAAGGGGGGATGTTAAGATATTTAGACACTTAGGAGCTAGTTAAGAACTACTTGGTCTAATGTTTCATTAGGTAAAAGTGTGTTTCTTAGTGTGTTTCTTTAGTATTCATTAGTATTCATTTGTAGTTAGGACATTTTACAGTCACGATATGCTCCCAACATAGAATGATCTGAAAATTCATACTCTCCTTGATCTTAACAACCATTGATCCATGGATTAACACCCGATTGGTCCATGATCTCTATTTAAAGAGCATGGAAGGTCATTTGTCGATGATTGATTGTGAGAAACTCCTTTGTAAAATCCCTTTGTAATCTTTTTCTTTTGCATTAATAAACTACTCCAAGTGGTCGTGTTGGTTGGGGCTGTGGATGTTTCCCCATAGGGGTTTTACCACGTGAAAACATCGGTGTGTTGATCTTTCATCTGGTTATGTGAGTGGTTACTGGAGGTGTCTATCCTATGTTGGAATACATGTGTTGTCGAACAAATATGCCTCAAACATATAACAAAGTATATCTCAAACCATGTGCCCAATATCCAAGTTTTTCCTCAAACCAAAAGATATGCCATGAACCATGTACCATGAGATGTACCTCAATCATGTACCATGTCACTCATGGTATGTCTTAGTCATGCCATAAACCATGTGCCAAAATCAAGTACCATAGCATTAATGATGTGCCTCAACAAAGTACTAAAGAATGTGCTTCATACATATGCCATAACATCCAAGATGTGTCTCAGCATGTACCAACATCACTAAGACATGCCTCAATCATGCACCATAACATCACCACAATGTAACCTTAAAAACATGCATATAGACATATATTTAACTCTGTAACAAACTACCGTACTTAGACTTCAACAACCTGGAACAAGCATCTTCTTCAAATCAACCTTAGCCTCGCAGGACTAAGACTAACATCACACAGTGCCTCGCGTGATAGGCACTAAACAACTCATGAGGGTGCCTCGCGGGACACCTTAAGCCTGACCCATGAGGGTCAAATTAATTAGGGTTTCTCAGAAAACCCTTCCCACACCTGCAATCCTAAAACTTCTTCTTCGCACTCCCTTGTTACCTCAAATTATCTCCCTCAAACTCGCCAATAAATCACTTTATCACTTAGAAGATATTCAATAAAATTGTGTGTGTGCTAATGAGAGGCTTCTTGAAGTGTATTTATACTTTTCCAAGTGACTTATTTCCTTAAATTTAGGGTTGACTCGTACTTTCTTGTTATAACCATTTTACCCTTTTATTAATGACTTATAACTTCTTGTTGAAACCATTTGGGGGTTTCTTAACCATTCTCTGGGGCTTTCAACTTCATGAGAGCATAACTCCTCAACCGCAAGGAACTACATGGCATACCACCTACCATTGAAAATGGCATGACGAGGACTATCAATCTATGGATGTGTTACATTCAATTGCAATGTCCTTCATGGTATTGTTCTTCAATCAACTTTGGGATCCATGACCACATCGTCGGGACTTCTTAACAACTCAACCACTTGGACATATTTCTAAGGCTTCTTGTATACTTCTTCAAAGTATCTTCCCATGAGGGCCATGCTTAAAGCTACACCATAATGGGACCACTTTGAAGACTTCTCCAAATACACCCATCACTTATTCCTTCAAAAAAACCCATCACTTCTAGAGGCTTCTTCTAGAGTTAACATGCTCCTTCTATGGTTAAGATCAATGCTTCTAGACTTCTTATAGAGTTGAAATCAATGACAACTAACTTTACAACAGTCTCCCCCCTTTGGAATTGATGGCAACACTCATACTCCACATGTGAACAATGCTCTCGATCTTTCTCTCTTCATGTTTCTCTCTCCCTTTGACATCAATGGCAAAGGGTAACTCTCTTTGGGGATACTCTCCATGCCTTTATTCTTATGATATTTCTCTCTTGGTCTTTCTCTTTCCTTTTTATATCAATAGAAAAGAGTGACTCCCCCCGATAGTATACCTTCTCTAAACAATCTCTCTTTGTCTTAATGTGCTTGACTCCCCCTGACAATATACCTTCTCTGAACAATCTTTATTTTTCTTCATGTGTTCTTCTTGTCTTCGTGCTTTTGATCTTTCTCTTCTTCTTTCTCTTCCCCTTTGACATTAAGAGTAACCACCTCTTACGATTTCTCTTCCCTATCTTCTTTTGCAATATGTCATGTAGATCAATATGGGGCTTCCTGTATACACTTCCTTTCCTCTCTTCTGGTGCATCTTTTCCATTGGTGCTTCCTCTTGTAATTCACTTACATATATATAACTAATTCAAAGTTACTTGACTTCAAATCTTTATGTATTTTCATGTTTTCTTCTTAGGAATCATTGACCACATCATTCAACAAATTTCCCTGTGATGGTTTCTCTTCCCCTATATTATTGTGCCTTTCATTGTTTGTCTTCCTGTGATTGAATGATTCCACCTATCAATATGCTTTCATCCACTATTATGCATCTGTCTAGACCTTCCAAAGATATCATGAATCCATATTTGTCCATATGTCATAAAACTATCCATGATTCTGCTAATAAAATGCACACAATGTTGACCCATCTGTTGCAATTGATCACAACATACTCCTACTCTCCTACTCTTCAAATTGAATCAAATGTGTCCATTGATATTCTCTATCTTCAACATGTCCTCAAGTTTGTATATCTCTACTTGAAATATTTTATACAATCATGAACCTATGCCTAAAAAGTGTTCCAATGATATTCTTCATAATTACCAGCTGATACATGCATGGGAATGTGTTCCAAAAGTTGCACCTCAAACAATCAAACTGTCACAAGACATTTTGCACTTATGTCCTCAAACCACTATAAAAATGCCTTTCCAAAATATGCAAACACTTCAAACTACTCAAGAGATAGTTCTTTGATCTATATAATTGCTTCTTAGACTCCCCCTCTTCAATATTCATATTTACTAGGAGTCTCCAAGCCGGATGGCTTAGAAGGGTGGAGGAAGTCGCCCTAATGTGGTGTAATCTTCTTCTTCGCCTATGGATTCATCATCTTCTTGAATTCTGACATCTTCCTCTTTTCCTGTAGATTCATCATGATATCGCACTACTACAAATCTTGAGAGTATGATTTTTGGGGGTTCTTCATTCACCTATTCTTCATTCACTTGTTTTTCTTGTTTTTGTTTTCTTTTCCAAATCTTCTTGTATTTGATATCAATGTTTTCTTTCATGGAAGTATCCATCACGCTTCTACAATTTCGATTTATGTGTCCATAGTTTTGGAATTTGTAACATTCAATATTGTGTGGAGTCACTTAAACATTTCTTGCTTGAACATTTCCTCCATAAGCTCTGCAATCTACAACTTTATGTCCTAAGTTATTACAAGTAAAACAATAACCATAAAATAAAATTTGATACATCCAAGTAAATGATCTTCTTTGTGATGTAGTCCTTATAAATTCATTCCTTGGCTAATCACGATCTTCTCTTTTGTTGTTTCCTTCACAATGATTGAAGCTGCTTTGATACTTGAAAGTGGAATTTCTTCTTTCATATATGTCTCTTCTGTAATCTTCTTCTTGAAAAATCTCTATTTATGGAATGTTCTCCTTTGAGGGCTTGCATTATTCCTTCTGTTGAGATCAATTCCTGCTTCTGAAATTTCTCTCCCATTCTCTATTTTCCCAGTTTCTTTTGTCCATTTATTTTCCCTCTTCTATACTTGCCCAAATTCCCCTTTTCCTTTTTTCCCTTCTATTCTCCCTTTCTAGTTACTACTTAGTCATTTTTCCAAAATGACGGGTTGGCGGATTCATGGGTTCTCACTTCCTATTCCCATATCATGAGTCTGATCGACCATTGTATCATCCTATACTTAACTGTTTCTGCAGTCGCGGGTTTCAAGATTTCATATCCCATGTTCCGTGACATACATTTTGTACCCAAACGATCCGTGATCTACATTTTGACCATTAGACTCCCTAAGCTCTTAAGTATATTATCTCTCCTATATTGAGTCCAATCGACTGTGTTACAACACTTAGCCAATTCTCAACCTTCTGCAACGACGGGTTCACGAGTTCACGGGTTCACAAAAATCCCAAATCCTATTTTCTCGTTCATCCCCACCACCTTTGCGCTTTTCAAAAAATGCATTTAGTATGGTTTAATGTTAATAACTCATCATGCAGGTCTCGTAAATATCATCATTAATAAGCGAAGGGCTTGAGGAGATTTCTTATTAAACCACATTAAAACACGATTTGTGAAATATTAAATTATATCTCTCAAGCGCTCATTTCAAATATTATCTGGGTCAAAATAACGCTCTCGTCAACTTATGGCAGCATCAGCTTGATAACAGTTCTATGGAGATACTTTGAACATTTTTGTATGTGAGGACCAAAACTTTTAATGGTCTAGAGCGTACTCTTATTATACATCCCCTTCTTCTTAGAAGGAAGTAATTTGGACATCCAAAATTGCTCGTGCAGGCTGTGTTCCTGAAGTTTTTGACTGCAAGGAACCGGTTGCCTAGTGCGCTGAGAAGTATATACCAAGTAAATAGATGATTCAACTCTAATACCATTCTCCCGTCTCTCTTTCACCTCAAGTGTTTTGTAAAATGTTGAAACTCCCAGAACCAACACTCGCCTTCAAAGGTGAAGATTGCAGGGACTTCTTGAAAAAACATGACAATGACCTGGATCTCTTACCTGAATTCTTGGAGAATCCCATGGCCATCCCTGAAGATATTACTAGATTGCAGGTCAACTTGATCAAAAACCCCTTTCAGGAAATTTCCTGGTTATTTACCAGAGTTACGGGCAAAGAAAATACTTCCAGCATTTCCCGCATGATTCTTTATATATATATATATATATATATATATATATATATATATATAATGGTTGGAGGTTTTTGTATTAAAAAGAGAACAAGAAAAGTTCAAAAGTTACATATGGTAGGGTGTAAGCACCTCTGCTACTTCCAAAAAAGATTAATTGTCTATGGAGGTCTATAAAAACTATATCAGCTAGTCCATATGTGCTGCAATTCTGCCGTGTAAAAATATAGATATACATATTTAAAACTAACAAAATTTACATTTTATATGAGACCTGATTAGTGGTTTAGAGAGAACTCAGGATCTTCCTGTTGTTCTACCTGTCGAGCTGCTGGATTCGCCTCTATTGGGTTCACCTCTGCATAATGGCGTTCTGTGTATCCTGGATCCAACGGAACCAGGTGATGATCATTACTAGCTATTGAGTGGAAAGAGGAGGGGAGCCGAGACTCGTCAGTTCCAGGAGGGCAGTTCACTGGTTGTTGTGGGTTTTCCAATTGTTGGGTGACAGCCCCAAGTTGTCTTGTGTTTCTATTAACTCCCCTTAATATTATCGCTAGTTCTTGATTATGGTGGGTTTCCTTTTGTTGTAGCTGTGTTTGAAGGCCTTTCAATTCCTCATGAATCCCCTGGTTCTCTCGCTAGAGTTCTTGATGACGAGTGTCTGTGCCCTCCTCCTCCCTCCTAACGTCTGTGCAGAGTGCTAAAAAATGCTCTCGAAGCTCCTCTGAAATGCAATTCGGACAAGAGCAGGATGCTCTTGACCTTCGCGACATGTTGGTGCAGATATTCAGTAGCATAGAAGACAAGCAAGTGTCGAGCAAGAAAATTGAGCAGAGTTTGAAGAAATGAAGAACGTGGGAGAAATGGTTAGAGGAGAAAAACCAACCTAAGTAAAGGTCGAACAATCTGATGAGCCACGCAAAGAAGCTGGAAGATAGTCATAGTAGCCATGATTGTTGAAACAACATTCCTTTGAGGGAAAAGGGAGCCATGATCACCCACGAGTAGAAGCAACTTCGCACGAGATGAGAAAATGAAGGTGATGCCATAAGCTTGTGGCTGACCATCAGGGAAG
>JASDQU010688242.1:0-10553 GCA_032191745.1 Picea mariana
TTACAGGAGAAAAAAATGTGCAATAATGTGGACCCCATGCATTATCCATTCATGATTGTCTTATATGTGCCACATAACACTTTATTCGAGCATCTAAGCTTGTATTAGCATTGAACAAAGGATTCAATCATTGTTTATAACTTTTGAGCATTTTATTTGAATGACTGGATCTTAATTACTTTTGAGCACTTCTGGTGGAAAGAGGGATCTCTTAAACCCATAGGTCCATTTTCCATTGTAATAAATTGTATAGTCCATCTATCTCTAGTTTCATATATTTAAAACACATAATGGAGATATATTCATTTGTGTATAGTTATTTAGAAATTGTGTGGATCAACCCTTACGTATTTTCCTACATTGTAGACATTTGTTGCCATCATATGATAGAATGCAAAGTGCAATACCCCAGCGCTCTATAAAGAGAAGGTAGTGAAACTAACGAATATTATTTGCTTGAATATCGATTGTTTATTTCCTAGGTTGTAATAGGTACAAATTCATCCCATTTTGTTTATGTTTAATATAAAATCACAAATAAAATAGAGTCAAAATAGAGTCATTTAAAACAAGCACCATAAATAAAGATAAATAGAGATATTGTTCATATTTTTAGAGATCAAAATATTATGGTGATTAGAGATATTATTTATTGTACTCTCTAAAAATATGCAAATTGTTTATGTGATGTTCACAACAGTCCAAAATCCAATATGGGATTTTATTTTTGGTTTGAAAATGTAACATAAAATGCTCACACACACACACACACATATTCTCTCTCTCTCTCTCACACATAGATCATATCTTGGAAAGAAAGAGCATATAGACAACAAAAATAATATAATCATGGTGCAGAGTTATACTAGTGGGAATGGATTCTCTTGGTTTAGGATTTTCACCCCCTTGATCAATATTGTAGCAAACCATCCCATGAGAGTGGTAAACTCCCACCTTTGTAAGAATACAATCTGTTATAATTTGAGTGTCCTCCACTGCAAAATTGATGTCTCAAAGTTTGGAATGATTTCCCACACATGCTTGCTAACTTGTAGTGCTTGCCTCTAACATTTTAGAATTGTTGGGCCTATCTGTGGTAGCTCAAATGTATTTTCATGTGCCCATTAGACATCTCCACTTTTTGAAAACCTTCTAAATTTTACAAGTGACAATAAGAGCCTATAAAATTGAATTGTGAAATTCTCAAAAAAAAAATCTAGTTCTTATTACAATGAGAGATGGTAAGAGCCTACAAAATTGAATTATGAAATTCTAAGAAATTTATTAGTAGCATCCTTCTAACAAATTTTATTAGGTTGAAAAGTGTCCCTTATAATGGTTAGAGGTTGTAGGAGTATAATGGAGCAACCATGCATCCTAGTCTTTGTAAGAGGAATTGCAATGGAAGGCATGGAGTGCAACAAAAGTAGTGTTGTTGGGATTGAAATTGGAGAAGAATAAGGTGAAGGAATAGAGAACTATGAAGGTTGTATGGATTGGGATTTTCCATCTATTACATGAAATCATTATGGTGAATATGAAGATTGATTTGAAATTCATCCAAACCAATGAATGCTTGCAAGACTTAATACCTATAAGACAAATTCAATCATTTATGAATGTTATCAAACTATGTAAACCAATGAAATGTAAAATTTGAATAAGAGAAAATAAAAACATAGGAAAATATAGAATTAAATGAAATAATAAAAATAGAATAGGAGAGGATGTTGAGGAATGGGAAATGAAGGGTTGTGGCTATAGGTCTTTCCCTTACCCCCCATATCTCCCTATTTATTTCATTAATTTCACTCTCAAAGGGATTTTTGTTGGCCAAGAGAGGAAGATGAATAGAGAGCCAAGAGATTCTTGTACCATAGACTGCCGAAATGAAAACATTGAGCCCCATTCAAAGCTAGTTTTTCCATTTGAGTTTCTAGGGTAAAATTCATGTGTTCATTATGGTTGATTAATGTGTCTATTGTTGTCAATTTCATCTTATAAGAGTGGATAGTTTAGAACCATACTATGTTGTTTATTCATTCTACTTAATGCGATAAAATATGCACAGTAAAATGCAATCACTACACTCAATAGTTAATTCAATGACAATCTCTTGTAAATGAAGACTTGGTTGTTGTTCTAGTAACTACATCCAGGTTTTATTTGGGATAACACCTTCACATATTCATTGATGTGTTGTACACACACCTATGGAAAATTGTTGTTGCTTATAAAATCAATGAAATCCAATAGTTATAGAACACAAAATATGCATTCTAAGTCTAGAATAAATGGAGGGTGTGGATTAAAGAGTTGTTGCAATTTATTAGATAAATTGCTCACTTTGTCCCTGAAGAACAACAAGCTAGTGATTGTTGAAGTTGTTGGGCGATTTTCTCTTTCCTTAGAGTCAACTACTCATGATTCTTGAAGTTTATTTTTATCTTCACTGGAATGTAACTTCATTCCCTAGGTTGATTGATAGTTGTGGGTGTCCCTACATGCTATACGTTGGTCAAATAGGATGTACATATTTTGAGTGAGTCGACTCTTTCTCACTAGGATGATTTATCATTATTTGGTCTATCATTTCATTACATGGGTGAATCCTTTCCATGCTTGGTCGATTCATTAATTGTTGGTAAATTAGATTCCTTTGCTAGTATATTTTCTTAATTGCTAGTTGATTGGATTCCTTTGCTGGTCAATTTTCTTAATTGTTGATCGATCATATTCCTTTGTTGGTTGATTTCCTTAATTGTTGGTTGATTAGAGCTCTTCCCTAGTCAGCTTGGCTCTTTACTAGATGACTTAACTCTTGGTTGGGTGCATCATTCACCTAGGTTGTTTCCAACTAGTGCATTGGGTAGCTACATGAGTTGTTCTTCTAGGATTCTATCAAGGATTACTTTTTTGTCCAGTACTTCCCCAAGGTTATAGAAAGGCATGCCTAAACTCACAATGATTTTTTAAATATATCTACATTACACATAACTAGCATTGATAATAAAAGAAATGGTGGACCTATTTCTCAAATTGAAGGCCTGCTTGTAGGTGTACCTATAAGGTATCTACACCCTGGTCCTATATATAATAAATCTCCAAATACAAGGGCATAGTTTGGTTCTAAATGTAAGAATCCAATTTATGCACCATCATCTACTCTTGGAGGTTATGATCTTGATTTACATTATGCCAATGTAATTATTCTTATTGAGAAGCTGATATGTTTCCACATTTGATTGTTCATGATGCCAAAGATGATATTTATTATATGTTATTGATGAGCATGAGAGTGGCACTAAGGTCCAGGATCAAGTATAATGTAAATAATTTTTCTTCCATAGCCTATGATGCACCTCTTGCAATTGATTGGAAATATTCTTTAAAAAAAATATCAGGATGGCTAGATCCACTTGCACACAATAGACTTAAGTGGAAGTCTAAGCACAATTTTGAATAGTAGTAGGTTGTTTCCTAGACCAATGTTCTCTTGCCGCAAATTTTTTATTATGAAGATAAGTCAAATATATATTCCACCATCACAAACTTGATTTTTGGTTTGAATTACATCTGTAGATAGAAGCTTGGAAGTTGGAACACATTAGTACTTGTACTTGTGTGCCAAATACTTGCCTTGGAGGAGATATGGAACATTGTCCTTATAACTTATTTTTTAGCAGAGTTACATTTTATTAAAGAATGAGGTGATTTCAAGAGTTCCCCAAAGAATAGGAATTTCAATCATTAGATTGAATCCTATACATAGTTTTGTATAGAAAAATTTAGAGGTTGATTGTTGTTGTAGGTTTCACTGAAGCTAGAGAATCTTGATAAACAAAACTAAATAGAGATTATAGAGATCCTTGTACAAGGAAAAGGATCAGGGGCCTAATAGCCTTTCTGAAGATATATCTATCCATACAAGACTAAGAGAGAGATTAGAAATAAACTTCCATAGAGGACCCATGTTACTGAAGCAAGGGGGCTATAAGTCCCTCTTTTATGAATCAAAGAATATCATGAATAATAATCGTATCATCTAAAGGGTAAAATGACCAATATGGTATATAAAGAAAACCATGAACCAATAGCCTAGGATAGTGAAGGAGATGGTGATTAGTGACTATGCTCATGCAATTTTTTAAACATGGTCTATGCCATGCAATTTTTCAGGTTTTCATATGGGTCTCCAAATCCAAACTTGCAAACAATTGGTGAAGCACGTTGTAGGTGGAAATGTGTCATGAATATGATTTAATGAGGCAGGTTGCATGTGGTAAGGTTGTGTAATGAATGTTTCATTTCAATGCACATGGTAGGAAATCATCATCCCAATGCTCAATAACCTAAAAATCATGATAAATTAGTCCAAAGTCCCACAAATCCAAAGGAGGTGACTGGCAAAAAAATATAAATAAATAAATAAAAATTCGATATTATATAGGTTATTTATTAAGAGTTTCTTTTTTATACTCCAAAATCAAACATAACTTAGGCACCATTAACAATATCGTTTCAGGGCTTGGTAGTTTCACCAGAGAATGTTCATTGTTTTCAATTTTTATCTTAAATTTATCACTCACCTCCACTTTTATAGTTGGATTGATTTCTCATCCATGAATAGTTTACACACCTGCAACACATTTGGTTGCAAACAACATACTTACTTTCACCCAATGGTAAACACACCTATGCATGCACCAAGAATCTCCATGGACCAAACATGCCTCAATTGCACCTCTTATCAAGTATCTGTAGTGAAGATTCTTCAGTGATTTGTTTTATTTTCATTTTTTCTTTCAGCCTTGTCAACCCCAACCATCAAAACCATGGACAAAGAAGTGAAACCACAACCTTGTTAACCTTCAAGAAAACATATTTTAGACAAACAAGAGTGAAACCCTAGCCTTGGTAGTCATCATTAAACCCTATTCTTGGTAGCCTTCAATAAACCCTCTTCTAGAAAATTCAATTTTCATACCATCCAAACTAGGACGCTTGTCATTTTGAAAACTAAAAAGAATTGTTTTCATTTCATCCTTTGAAACCTCTTTAAAAATATTGTCTTCTTCATTTTCAAAACTTGGAAAGAATGCAATCATCTTTTCCACCATAGCAATGGAAACTATGTTCTCTTCTATATATAAATCAAAACAATGATTTACTCCAAATTGAGCAATATCCTATAATTTATGGGTTAGAGAACCATTACTTTTTGAAATCTTTCCTAATTTACGACCATCGATAGTTATATCAACCTATAATTAATAAAATAACTTCTTGTATGTGTAAACTAGTATCTTTCCATGGGAAAAAAATCATAATCTTATTCAATTAACATTAAAATTACATAATTTATATACTTGAACAACATTTTAAAAACCGTTTTAATGGAAACAAAAGACACATAGATGTACTTAACAACTTACACTAGTATTCATGTCTTGCATAAACCCCTTATGCTACAAAAAAGAAAAAAGGTCCCATCTATCTAGCCAAAGGCCTGTATTCAATTCAAAAAGTTAATGCATCATAGTATTCTTATGCATATCAAAACAAAAAGTTTACAAATTCCATCTAATCTACTAAATTAAACTTTATGAACTTCATAGGAAACTCTTGTGAGTAAATATTGTACATAGACCATTCAAATCTTCTTGCATAATTCACTCCCCATGATGTAGCCAATTGCCTTACATAGACAAGTAATTAGACACTCAATTTCTATTATGATACAATGTCTTAAAAATGATAAAAAGTGAATAAATACAGTCCACTTCGAGGGAGAAACCTCTTTTTACGATAAAGTAACAAATTTGCTTTACTTGAGTATTCCCTAAAATAAGATAAGGTATAAGAAAATCAAATCATTATGCTTTACTTGAGTATTTTGTAGGTCAAGTTCCTTTTAAGAAAATTATTTTTGTAGGTTAAGTTCTCTCTAAGAAAATTATTAAAACCATACATTCCATGAATAATATTTTTTTTTTTACAAGATTTGGAGTAGTAAATTGTGGGTTTGCAAAAAATGTCCTTATGAATTGAGATTTCTTAATCAATAAAAAAAATTGCATTATCTTACAAGGTTGAATTTTTTACTTTTCATTTACAATTTGGTCAATTTTAGAATAGTACATCCAAACTATCGAGAAATTTGTAAACCATAATTTTTTATGTTTAAATCACCTATTTTCCTATTTTAAATTCTCAAAAAATATCTAAGTGGAAAATAAAATTGTCATGTACCTCTTAATATTTCCTTTCATATTCAAATATTCCTACGGATGAGTTCTTACTTTTAAAATGGAGAATATTACTTTGAGGCGAAGAATATAATCTTTTGACCAAACAAGACGTGTTCACAAAGTTTTCCAATCAAATCGATGTCCCTAAATTCCACTACGTATCTTATCTTTAATATCATATATTTCTCTTTTGAAGTAAGATTGATGCATATGGTGGAAAATCGGATCTTTTCACCGATATTGACAGACTTTATGCACCGTGAACTTTTCCGATCAAAATGGAGAGAAAACTATGCAGAGAAGATTATGCACCGTGAACTTTTCCGATCAAAATCGACGGAAGATTATGCACTGTGAAGTTATCTAATAATTAAATATACAATGAATATATATCAAAAGATACGAGACTTTTCACATTCAACCATATATAGACAATTCCGTGATCTCATATTCTGTTGGGACTGTTTGTTCGACCACAATGCCAACAATGTTTCCACCGAGCAAGTAATGCCAACAATGTTGGGACAGTTTGTTTGACCACAAGTAGCAAGTAATGCCAACAATGTTTCCACCAAATTTTCACTAGATTTTTTTCTCAAAGTTTACCATGAGGAACTAAAATTCCTCCAAATGAAATTGCATTGAGATGTAGTGAGATGTGTGGTCCATGGATTTCTTACTATGCATTGAGATGTAGTGAGATGTGTGGCCCATGGATTTCTTACTATACCTTATTGGTATTATCAAAGTGGTATGAGAATTTATGGGGTGATGAAACCACACATTTGTATTATCGTGTATGGGTTGAATTCTTGAACGTTTTTATGTAGTTTTGGGATTATTCAAAATCATTTCAACTTTTTTTAGTTAATTGAGTCTCATTGGTTTTTTAATCCTCTTCCTCGGAGGTGTTTTTTTTATTTCAAGTCAACTTATCCCAAGATCTCTATGAATAAATGTTTATTTCAATTATCTCGAAAGTTAGTAGATATGTTGTTAGGTACATTAATCTTTCAAAACACTTATCTTTGTTGCCAAGTGTAGACTATATGAGTATGTATTGTCTCTCGTTGACCAAATTCAATTCCATTGAAACTCCCCAATTATTATTATATCTGCCAACTAAATTCAAATGGTTGCATCCTTTCATAATAGTGAAGGTTGGATATAGATGGTTAAAGAGGGAAAAAAATGAATGTTATTTCTAAGGCTCTGCCTAAGAGGATGGGCGCTAGCAGCCCATCTTAGTTTAAGCTTCTAGACACAATCATAGGAAAGGTGCCCATCATCTCCTCTTAGAATTTTTATTCTTGTGGAGGATGAAGGGCTTGGTCTCGTCCTCCTAGGTTGGATGAGCATGTAGTGAATAAACCAAAGATTCACAAAGGAAGTCAAAGAAAAAGACCAGAGATGGATGGGTGACACATGTGTTTGATAAGAAGGATGTTGTAACTCCAAACCCTTACCAATATTTAGTGGGTAAATAATGTGAGGTGATGGATGTCTATGTTAAAAGTTCTCAATGAAGGTTGTATTGTGGAATGTGAGGAGTATTCCAATCATAGTAAATAATACCATGGTTCATAAAGTTCATACATTGGTGATAGAGTTCGATACCGTGTGCCTATAAGAAGTGAAAGTTATCAATTTTATGTTGACCACAACTCTACACTATATTCATCTTGGTCCATATTTGTTTCAATATATGCATGTAGAAGGTAAATGGGGGCATGGTCATGCTAGTCTCACCAAAGTATTATGTTTTTGACCTAATCATGGGGTGGACACATAAAATAGGGTGGTGTACCCTAACATTCTAATTCATACTCCCATAATGAAGAAAATGAGCAATCATCTTTATGAATTGATTAGCTCAATCCTTCCCAAAAGTTTTCTAATTAGTTTGTGATGATTTTAAACAACAATGTCAGAGTCTGAGGAAGACAAGATTGGAGTAACTCTTATTGACATGCCTCAAAGGGAATGTATGACTTGGATTGGCCTCAAAGGTAAACCTATTCTTTAAGAATAACAAGTATAAAAAATATTATTCTTTTTAGTTATTGCTAACCTGGTATAATACTTGGGTGAGATATGAAATAATAATGAAGTGCCTTGATAGAGCAATGTTGTTGGAATACAACACTTTCTTTTTCATTTGCAAAGGGCATCAAACATCTCAAGTGTTAGGAGAGTTTTGTGAACAATTTGGTTCAATAACAAAACATGTAAAAAAAAAACTAATGTAAATAAGACAAAAATGAGAAAGATAAATGTATTTAATATACATTGAATGATGATGTTACAAGAGATCTTGTCACATAAATACCCATTGTGATCTAGATTTATGAGCAGAACAAATAAAACCACAGATTTATAATATTTACACATAGATACAGTGGACAATAACAGAGATACAATAAAACTTGACTTCTATTAAATAAGAAATATGTTGAAAATTGTAAAATGTAGACTGAAAACAAACTTGCTAGAATGGTGGCACCTTATCTCTGAGAAGATATGTGACGACTAGGAGATGAAGCGTCAAAAGTCATGTGGTCCTCGTTGGGGTAAGTTAGTACATCAAATTCCTGGGGTTGTAACTTTTTCTTACGATCTCCTTTTAGGGCGCAAGATAGTTAGTTGGAAAGGTATTGTTGAGGAGCTTCATTTATGGGGATCAATCAGATATTTTGGCTATTATTGAGGTGCTCGATCATGAAAAAGTGTCGTTTAGGCCCTCAAAATGGCCCCGGAAGTTCAGGAACATAAACACTACTAAAAATAGTAAGTTGTCAAAAAATAGTTTTTAACCATTTGAAAAGGTGGGTGGCCACCAATATCCTCCTAGATAAATCCTCCCTCTTTACAAAGCAATGTTCTCCATTGCATTGAGTGCGCCCCGGGTGAGCCACTTGCCTTGGTGCAGGAGCTACCCTACTTTGACAACTTGATAAAGTTGGATCCTCTAGTGGAGAGTGCCCTTGACCTATGTGTCCATGATATAATTAGTGGATACTTGTTCCATGTAGTCAAGTTTGAGCTCTGTTGGTGTCAATTGCTCTGCTATCTCTGAGGTGTCCAGTAATGGTGGAAAATAAGGCCGAAGGAGGTCCACATTGAACACTAGGTGCAAGCCAAGGAAGGGGGGAAGGTTGAGCTCAAAATAATTGTCACCTACATCTCGGTGATGGTGTAGGGTCCATATTGGAGTGGATGAAGCTTTTGATGATGCCCTGTAAGGCGTTCTTTCTGGAAGTGCAACAAAACTTTGTCTCCCACCTAAAACTGATGTGGCACCCGGTGTTGATCATGGCATTACTTGTACTTTGCATTGGACTTCTGTAAAATATTATGAACCTATTGGCTGATGTGCTAGATATGCTCAATGAAATAGGTGGCTTTATCAACTCTAGTTGGAGCATGCAACGAGTCTGCTTGGGTGGCCGCAAGGGGTAATGCAACATCCATGGGACCCAATGGTTGAAATCCCAACCCCACCTAAAAGGGGTTGTGGCCTATTGAGCTATGGATATTTTGTAGTTTTGTTGAAAATAGGGAAGACTCTCATCCAAGGTGTGGGGTTTTTGGAATTGTACATGTGGAGGATGTGCATGATCATCTGGTTGATCACCTCAGTTTGGCCATCCATCTAGGGGTGGAAGGAAATGGACTTTGTGAGATTGGTGTCTAGAAGTGACTAGAGGATTGACTAGAATCTGCTGAGGAATCGACTATCCCGATCTGAGATAATGGTTTGTGGAATCCCAAAGTGTACCCACACTAGCTCAAAGAAGATATTGACAATGGCCTCTGCTATGATTCTCTTCTTGCAGGCGGTCAGAATGGCCATCTTGGAAAAGCGATCAACAACCACAAAAAAAAATTCATTTCCCCGCTTGGTGGATGGAAGGCTCAGCATGTAGTCCATTGAGATGGATTACCAGGGCATGTCAAGAGTAGGCAGAGGAGTGTACAAGCCTCGTTTCTTAGTGTTCGGTTTGGAACACATGAAGTGCAGGACCATATATACTTGCTGACATCTTGTTGAAGTTTCGGCCAGTAGAAATGTCACTGTAGCAATGCCACTGTCTTTATGCAAGATACCAGATATATAAAATATGCAAAACAGAAACGAAATGCTAGAAATAACAGAATAACAGTATAATATCCAGCATAATCTTCACAATACACAGAAATGATATACGAAATAGCAACAGAAATAGCACTTGAACAGAAATAGCACTTGATTCAGATAACAATGTTCACAGGCCTCTTCGAGGGGGCAACCTCCAATCGAGC
>JASDQU010688242.1:17526-29389 GCA_032191745.1 Picea mariana
TCAGATATCAATGTTCACAGGCCTCTTCGAGGGGGCAACCTCCAATCGAGCAGCGCTCTGTTACAATAATATCCAAGCTAGGGTTCTCATACCCTCGACTCCTATTTATACTAAAAAGAAGCATCAAGAGGAAGATCCTTCTAGAAGCGGAAGCTTCTATTAGGTCTTCTTACATCCGCCTTATTCTATTTTATTGAAAGGTCTTATTAATATTGACCTTTATTACATCCAAATACATTGATCTACCTATGTGGGGGTTAGGACCTTAACACTTTACCACGTTGAAGTGTCCTGCCAATCGATTGTAGTGGGATTCCCAAATCAACTTCACTCGCTTGTTTTGATGGAACACAGAGATGGCCCAAATGGAACATCAACCTGTCCTGAAGATGGAAATTATTGACAGTTGTGTGTGTGCCCAACATCTGGTAGGTGTTGGCAAAGTCAAGATCTATCTCATGGAGGTGGGCCATCCAGAGGTCTCGTGGCCACAAGAATTGAGCATTGTGGTGAGTGTCATGATTGGAGGTCAACTAAGGCAATCAATGACTCTATTGGTATTTCATGTTTTATACTTGATATTGAGGTGGAACTACTCCAAATATATCGACCACTTCTGATGGTGGTCATTCTGCAATTTTCCTTCTATCTGCATGAACTGCAATGGCTTATGATCTATGTGGATGACTATCTCCTTCTTGAGATTGTAATGCCTTCATTGGTGGTAGTCTTGCACAATGGAGTACATTTCTTTGTCGTAAGTAGGGTACTTATGGATGGCATTTGATAGTGTCTCACTATGATAGGCCATGGGGTGGTCATGTTGAGTGATGACTGTTCCCATAGTAGAGTTTGAAGCATTTGTCTCAATATCAAAGGGTTGTTGCAGGTTAGGTAATGAAAGCATTAGGGCAGAGCACAAGCGCTTCTTTGGATCATCGAACACTTTTTGTTGGGATAGGCCCCACACAAAATTTTCCTTACCACCATCCCTAGTTATTTTGCTGAGGGCCCATGCAATATGGGAGAATCACAACATGAACCTATGATAGAAATTGACAAGGCCTAAGAATCTCTAAAGATCAGTGAGCATGTTTTGGTTTTTCCAGTCACAGATGACTTGGATCTTGGATGGATCAACATGCACACCATGTGCATCAACAATGTATCCTAGGTACTAAATCCTGTCCATGCCGAAGGAGCATTTTTCCAAGTTGGCATATAGCTTGTGCTGCCACAAAGTGTGCAAAACCTACTGAATATGTTGCAACTGTTCTGCCCAAGTCTTTTTGTAGATGAGGATGTCATCTAGATACACCACCACAAAATAATTAGTGAAAGGCTACAAGGTATCATCCATTATCCTCATGAAAGTTGCTAGGTCATTTGTCAAACCAAAGGGCATGACCAACCGTTCAAAAAGACTTTATTTTGACTTGAAGGTAGTTTTCCATACATCTTTCTATTCTATTGGGACCTGATAGTAGTCAAACTTCATATTGATCTTATTGAAGTATTTTCCTCCCTCGAGTTGATCAAGGAGATCGTCGATTCTGGGAATCAGGTATCGGTTCCTGACTGTGATTTTATTTAGGGTCTGGTAATCAATGCAGAGTCACCAAGTCCTGTCTTTCTTCTGCACCAACATGATTGGGCTTCCACAAGGTGATGAGTTGGGTTGGATGTGCCCCTTGTGGAGCAGTTCTTGGATCTGATGCTTGATCTACTCATTTTATAGTAGAGAGAGGCGATAGACTGTCCCATTGGCTAGCAGTGCGCCAAGGGTCATATCAATGGGATGCTTGACTTGACATTGCATAGGTACCCCAGTAGGTGATTGTTGGTTTGGTATCTACTCTTCTATTAGTCTTGAGGATTCTTTGTGGGATATTCTTCTTCTAATTTACCATCACAGATTGACCCTGGTTTAGATTTAATAAGCTTTCCAACAAAATCCCTTTAAAACTATCGAACCCTCTAGTAAACCAGAAGGAAACACAGTACACAGAGTGTACTGCACAGTCTCACCCGAGAAAAATCTATGGGTGGATGCAATACTCAATTTTTTGCAACCTAAGACTGAGCGAGATCTGTGGTTGTGCATTGTAAAATTTATTCATTCAATACAACATCTAGTTATAACATTCATTCTATGCTTTCATGTGGATTACCAGATCTACTTAGTGGCTTCATTTATCTAACATTCATCAATTAATCAGACATAAAGATGCATACATTCATTCACATAACACAGTGTTACCATGGTTCACCCCTTCCTAGGCTACATCCACAAAGATATGGCTCTCGAGCTTTTATTATAGTTTATAAGTATATCATGCCGCACATGGTTACAATCTTAGTTCTCCCCCCTTTCACATAGGCTCATCGATCCCTGCGAGGCTGACTAGATCGCACTAGGCTCCTCAGCCTGCGATCTAACCCTCAGGATCAAGTCGCTCACTCCTTCCCTAGCTCACCAAGTTAATGACTCATACGGTTTTACAACTCTCTCTCTTTCTTTGTCTCTGTGTGTCCTCTTTATCCACCTCCTTTCTATTTCCTAAGTACTACTTATTTGTATCCTTAGCTCACCAATCATTACAATGCATTACAAAAACCCTAACCCTAGCATCGTTAGGTCTTCCTTGCATGCGTGCCTCGCCTACTTCTCTTACACGTGCTACTTTTACTTCCAGTTGTCTTTCCCTCTTTCATGATTTTCCTCCAAAAATATCCTTTCTTCCTAGCTAGGCCTACATCCAACAGGCCCCCAATACTGACACATGGCTCGTTCCGAGCCACCTAAACCTTGTGTGCTTCTTTGATCTCTTTTGTGAGAGCCTGGAACTTCTCTATGAGTTCCTTTGCTTTCATTTGAGCCTACATGGTCTTCTCCCTGAGTGCATCCAATCCCTGCACTGCAATCACGCCACTGATCATCTCTGTGCACTCCACTTGAGTTTGTGCCATGTTCTTCTTTGCATCTTCTTCCTGTATAATGACCTCTACTGCCCACTCTTGAAGTGATTCCATTTGATCTTGGAGCTCCTTCTTCTGTGTTTGTGTGGCTATGAGTTCTTCCTGCAACTTCTTCATATCCTGCGCTCCTTTGATGCACTCAGTGATTGACATTGTCTTCTTCCTCTGCTTGAGGTCCTAGATAGCTACACTTATCCTTTCTTCTTCCTGGTCCCACTGTTGGACCTGTTGATCCTCTTCTAGCTTCGTCCATAGTTGTGATGCCTTCTCAAACAATTCGGCTGCTACGCGGACTTGTCGCTCCATCTCCTTTATATGCGTTACTGCTTCCTTCTTCCTCTACTCCTTCACCTATGGGGGAGTGGTAGGTATGAGCTAATTCTGAAGGTGCTTGATCTCATGCCTATATTGATCGATTGTCTGCACAATTTGATCAATCTCATGTCTATCGGATCGATTGTTTGCACTCTTTCGAATTTTCTCATAGGCTACGACCAATCCTTGCTCCATCCTATACACACGGTATTTCTCATATTTTGTCTTGAGCTTGACCTGCTTGAGCACCAATTTCAACTCTTCCTTGTTGTCCTTTGTCTCATGCAATTCCACTGCATTTGTACATGCGCACAACTGTACCCCCTGCACGACACTGACTTGGAGCTTATATAAGGCCTTGGTTCGTATCTACATCATTACCAACTGTATTTGGGCTAAATCCTTCAAGGGTGTCTGACCCACAATTTCATCCATTCGCAGCATGATGGGTGTGACATCAAATGTCGAAATTGGCTGTGCTGTCATCTAGATCCTATCCTACTCACTCGATCCATCCTCGACTCTTGTCTTTGATGCTGTTGGGACTGATTCTATTCCTCTATCATCCCTTTTTGTTTTTCTTATTTTCTCGAGGAGCTGCCTCATTTCTGCCAGCTCATCCTGCATCCTATCCCTTTGGCATTGAGATTCGTCAAAGTCCTCCGCTATTCAATCCTCTGTGATCATGTATTCTAGTGGCGTTCTGTGTGCCTTAGCTTTCTTGCGCACACCCCCCATTTGTATGACTGGCCTCTTGGTCTGGCCTTGCTCCTATTGAGTAGCACTTGATTTGGTTCCTTGTGTTGTCTCAATCTGTTTTTCCTGTTGCTATGGCACCTGGGTGTTATTCTTCTTCCCCTCCCGAGTGCCTTTATCGGACACACCCCCTTTCTTTTGTTGTGCCTGGTTCTGACCCATACGTGGCTTCTTGGGCACCGTTCTATCTTTTGTAGGTGTCTGTTCCTACCTTGCCTCCGCCTCCTTGTCTGCGAGCATCTCTTGATTCAGGACTGGAATCCTCCAGTCATTGTTCCAATCCCCGATGGCCATTTCTATGTCCTCTTCCTTGATGCAGTACCGTAGTTGTAGCCATTGGTTGCCGGGATCCTTCCGTGCTTGGATCCACATTGTATTCCTGGTCGCTTTGAAGTTGGCTATGCCTTGATACTGTGCGACCACTTCTGGTGTAATCCTCCAAGTGTTGGTGATGCTTTCCTGTAGGTCATTATAATAACCTTCGAGCATTTTCCTTTTTGTTATTAGGGTCTGGAGTGCACCCCAATGATAGGTATCACACTGCATGGCAAGGATTAGATCTTGCAACAAAGAATAAATACTTATCCTCCTTCCATCTGACCAAGGTGATCAGGATGAGTAGACATGAGTATTGAAATTTTGTCCCCAGCTCCCGTGCATCCTTGCAGTCTTCTAGGAACAAATTCAACAAATACGGGGCCTAGCTGAGTGTGGTGCCCTCCACACACTGTGCTACAACTGTGATGACCTCATCAGGGACTTCCTCCTTGTGGAATTTCTTGAGTAACTTGCATGCCATGATTTTTGTGGCCATCCTTGTGGCTACTTCACTAATGCTCTTAATTATGATTCTGTGCAAACCTCTTTTTGTACCATACTTCTTATTCATTTCCTCGACCAATGCCTTATCCTTCGTCTTGTCATCAAGGAATTGCGTGGGCGTCTCCCCCCGTGTCGGCAGCCCTGTGATGTATGCAATTAGATATACATCTATTAAGACAATATTTTCCATCCATAGGTATCCTTCATGGGTGATTGCCATCAGTTGCTTGACACAGATGTTTTCATCTCGACCCCTCCCAAACTGTGGGATGTCCAACAAGCCTAGAATCTTGATTTTGGCCAGTCCTACTGCCCACTGGCTTGGTTGGTTAATTGGTTCGCCAAAGGGTCCTATACCCACATTTTCTAGGTAAAATTTCTTGGCAAACTCTGGGAACTTGTCCGTGTCAATCAAATCATGGTATGAGTACTGCAATTTTTCCGTGTGGCCTAACATGTTTCCCATGACATGCATGGCATCTAGAATGTGCGGCAAGACTATGGCTATGGTGGCCTTCTTGCATGGTGTTCTTGGTACTTGTTGTTTTCCTTTTCGCTGTGGTGGATGACTTGAGGTTCCATCCTCCATTTTTCTATCTTCTGCATACTCCTCTGCCCGACTGATGATATCTTCCACTGTTCCCTCTTGTGGTTGTTCCAGCATGGTTGTGTGTGACCTTTCTGGTGCAGTCATTTTTTCCTAGTTTGGGACCGTCCCATTGACTCTCGGGGCTTCTTCAGGGTTTTCGGGGTGTGATGATTGCCTGTGTCCTAATCCTGTTGTATCTATCCCCTTTCCAGTGCATCAATGTCCATGCCCACTGGTGTTGTTTGCTAGTTTTTCTCCACCATTGGTGTGGGGCTTCCTGGTGCCATATCGAGTGATGAGATTTCATCCATGTTGAAGACTTCTGGAGGCAGAGGTGGTTGTTGTTCACTTCCCCATGGCTGTAGTGATGCTCTGATCTTTCTTCAAGGTCATCTGCAAGTCTAGCTTGACTCTCCCATTTTGGGTGGTGCCATGCTGGTAGAGGTATTCTTCACCAAGCTTAGTTGGCTCTGTAACCTCTACAAATTCCCTTTCTACTCTGTATCTTCTATTGCTCTGTGCTTTTCTCAATTTCACAATAACCATCTTGATCCCACATGCTGGCTTATATAGGAATCATGTGAAGTTTCTTGGAGACGTTACCCAAATTTCATTTTAATTCCCTTTCCGTTGCCAGTTGGCGCAAATAATTCATCTTCCCATCCATCATTCTTGTCATTTAATTTTGATAGCCGCAGTCTGCTGGCACTTATTTGTCGTACCCTCCATTTTCATTTTTTTCTCCTTTTAGTGACCATTGGTCCTTTCTCCGTCGTGCTAGCATTTCTAGGTGCGTGTGCTCATTCTATTTTCGGTGCACTATGCTTGTGTTTCTATCTTTTGATGTTCAGCATGGTAACCCCTCCATTTTTTTTTTTAAGTGATGGGAGGTCAACTTTCCCTATACAGCTTTAGTCGACTCCCATTGATCATCCCTCTGAGTTTTTTTCCTCCTAAATCCTTCAACTGTACAAATCCCCCATCTGTGATAGTATTTACTTTGTATGGTCCTAACCAATGCATTCTGAGTTTTCCTAGGTGCTGAAGAGATTTATTGTCATACACCAAGACTAAGTCTCCTTCCTTGAAACTCTTTCGTTTCATATGTCCGTGATGCTAAACTTTGTCCCTTTCTTTCTGTACTTCTTGGTGAAACCTTGCTAGAATCCTATCTTCCTCCATGATCATTAGCTGATTTAACCTTTCATGTACTACGCCTTGCTCTGTCATGTTTGTAATTGCTGCTATGCACATACTAGGTACCAAAAATTCTAATGGCACCACTGCTTCTTGTCCATACACCAATCTGAATGGTGTCTGTCCTGTCAAATTTTTGCATGTGGTCCTGTATGCCCATAATATTGTTGGTATATTCAATTCCTAATCATCCCTATTAACGTTGCAGATCTTTGTCAGTGCATTCTCGAGGATTTTTTTAAAGGATTCCATTGTGCCATTTGCTTGAGGATGATATGGTGTACTCTTTTGATGATAAACTTCAAAGTCCTCAGTCATATCCCTAATAGTGTTGTTAATGAAGTGATTGCCTCGGTCACTCATCAAAATCCTTGGGCATCCAAATCTAGTAATCACTTTCTCAAACAAGAAGTGTGTTGTTGTTTTTGTGCTGCAATATTTTACTGGTGTTGCTTCTGCCCATCTTGTTAAGTATTATGTCACAGTGATATTGTACCTCACTCCTGATCTTTTTGCTGGTGGGTTAATTGGTCCCACAAAATCTATTTCCCATTTGTCGAATACTTGCAAGGTTACTTGTGGTCTCAGGGGCATCTCTTCCCTTCTATTCAGTTTACCAACCCTTTTGCATACATCACATTTGTGGAAGTAGTCCTTTGAGTCTCTATGAACAATCAACCACCATAGTCCTGTGCGCAATACCTTCTATGCGATATCTTTTCCTACATAGTTTCCTCCTACTATTCCCTCACAGGATTCTGCTAAAATCCTAGGTATTTCATGTTGTAGCACACATATTCTCAAGATGTTATTTGCACCCATTTTGTATAAGTGTCCTGCGATCAACTGATAATCCGTAGCCCTGACTACAAGGTTTTTCTTCTGTGCAGTGTTGAATTATTTTGGTGAAGTCCCTATACTCAAGTATTATATGATGTCTGCAAAGTATTCATCACCTACCTAGACTGAAAATAGCTCTGCATCGGAAAAAGTTGTCCTCTAGATTCATAGGTTCCTCCCCATTTGTGATCCTCGACAGGTGATCAAGTCCTGCATTCAACTTTCCTGTTTTGACTATCACTTCAAAATCAAATTCCTAGAACATCAATAACCGTCTACAAATTCTCTCCCCCAACACTAGATTGTTGATGAGGTATTTGAGTGCTGAATAGTCGGTGAACATATTGAAACGTTTCCCTAATAAGTAATTCCTGAATTTATGAAGTGCATAGACCATCGCTAAGCCTTCCCTTTCTGTGGTATTATAATTTTGCTGCGATTCTGACAGTTTTCTACTAGCAAATGCTATAGGATGGTCCAATTTTCTTGCTCCTAGTTGTGCTAGTATATCTCTGAGTGTTATGGCTGATGCATCTACATGGACATGGAATGTCTTTTCCTAATCTAGGAATACCAGTATTGGTGCGGTTACCATCTTCTCTTTTAGGGTGTCCAATCCACACTGACAGTCCTCATTCCATTGAAACTTGTTGTCTTTTCTTAACAATTTCTCCATTGGCGCAATGATCTACGCATACCCCTTTATAAAATTCCTATAGTATCCTATGTGTCCCATTGTCGCTCTCAATTGGCAAACTTTTCTTGGTGGTGGTAAGTTAACAATTACTACAATCTTGGTAGGATCTACTAGCAAGCCTTGCTTGCATACTATATGGCCCAATAGTATCCCAAAAGGTGTTCCGAAGATGCACTTCTTGATATTTAAGGATATTTAAAACTTCCTGCATCTTTGTAACATCAATATCAACACTCCTACATGGTATTTCAACAAACTATAGACTCTCTAGTCATCCAGATATACCTCTAGAAATTGGTGGATAAATTCTTTGAATGCAACTATGACAACTCTGGAGAATATTGTTGGTGCATTCTTCAATCCAAACGACATGAATGTATACTGATAGGATCCCCATTCTGTGGAAAAAGTGGTCTTGTATCTGTCTTCTGGTGCTATCTTGATCTGATGGTATCCTGAGAATCCATCAGTGAATGAATAAGCTTCATGTCCTCCTACATTCTCCAACACTTCATCTGTGAAAGGAGTACGGAACGGGTCATGTAGGCATGCATTGTTCAAATTCCTCAAGTCAACACATATTCTTATGCCCCCTTGTTTCTTCTCTTGAACTACTATCGATCTTACCCATTCAGATTCCTCTACAGGTTCTATTATTCCAGCCTCCAACATCCTATCAATCTCAAATTTGAATTTTTGCCTATATATCAGGTTTAGTTTGTATGGTCGTTGTCTGATCGATCTTGCCTCATATTTGAGCGGTATCTTCATTGCTCCTAGATCTCCTGCTATGCCTTTCATTTCATTGAACATTGTTGGGAACAGGTCACTGTACTCGTGCAGTAACTCTGTTATGCTTTCCACTATTTGCTCATCCCAATAGTCTCCAATGATGGCCATTTTGGGGTTCTCAACTATCCCAATGTTGACTTTCTTCACCTTGATCAATGAAAAAATTACTTCTGATTCCAATGGTGGACCATCCACTTCTATGTCGCCTTCAAATTCCTCAATATGAATATCACGCGGGTCATCTTCATTTGGTGCTTCTTCCTACACATGGTATAATGACAATAGTTCTTTTACTATCTGTCTATTTTTCTATTGTTCTTCTGTCATGAGTTCAACTTCCGGTTCTGTAATGAATATCATCCCTTTGATTTGTTTAAGTGTTGCATCTATGTTGGGGTTCTCATTCTCAAATGAGAAAGTGACTCTAAAGTTTTTTTGTAATACTATCCAGCTCGTCATTCCTCTGCATAGTTCCTAGTCTGTATACCAGTTTGTTGGGATGCCCTCTAATGTGTGAGCAAAATGACAAGGCCAGTCCTCTGGTGGTGTCATTTTCCGTAGCGCTCTGCACTTCTCCAAGTGTTCTGCTAGTGCCCCATGTCCATCATATTTCTGTAGTTGGTTGCTTCCTTGTTCTGTGCCAAACCTAATGCACAATAACCACTTACATTGGTACCAGTCTTTAACTGTTTCTTTGTGCGCACCCCACCATCTTGCAGGTGTTTCCTTGAGTGCTATATCCAAGACTAAGAGCCTCTGATTTTATACCACTTCATCTTTTTACTGTGTTAGGAATACTTATAAGTCCTTCATCCCATGGAATATGGGAGGTTCCATTATCTCCGTACCTACCCATCTTACTACGTGGTCTATTCTTGCGCATCTTCTTGTGGAGGCTTCATGTAACCTCTTCTGCTAATTTTCTAAGCCCATATCTAAGTCTAACGCACATGAGGTGATACTTCACCAACTAAGTATCTCATATGTAGTTGGGTTTACGTAATCTTCATCTCGCACAGTTGTTTTGTACAACTGGTTAATTTCCTCCAGGTCCAAGTAAGTAGGATCTACAAGCCTTTCCCCTTCTGATGGGTCCAATGGCGCAATGACTCTGTATTCTCCTGACTCAAAGGTCATCTTCCACATATTTAGGTTGATTATGGAATGGATATCAAATTCCCAATCCAAGCCAAGAAATGTCAGATAAGGTGTTGTGCCATCCACTATCTCGATTACTTCGAAGTCGACTTTAGTCCGTACTCCATCCAGATCTACTGTTACTCCTTTTAGTCTTCCAATTGGTAGAACTCTGTGTTGATTTGCTAGTTTCAACTGAACATGTGAATATCCTAATGTGGGTTCTCCCATACATTTCCATGTCTTCTTGGGTAATACATTTACTTCCGATCCTAAATCCAGTATAATGTCTCCCATGTTAAAATCTCCAATGTTCGCATTCAGCCTGAATTCCCTACTTGTTCTCCTCCTTGTATGTAGGTGATTGATTGTTTTCTATTCTAACTTTCCTTTTTCTTATAATCTACATATTTCTAGAATATTTTGTAATACTTTAACATAGTATGGATCATTTAGTATTCTAACACAGGATTGCAAAAAACCCTTAATGATACTTATTTGTCCGAGTGGCTGTGTTTTTTTGGTGTGATTTAGCAATGGAGGCATGTTGTACTTTGGTACTTCCTTATTATTCTGTGTGGTTGATGTCGATGCAATGTATGGCTTCATGAATTCTTGTTTATCTTGCTTGAATATCTCCTTCTCGTTCTACGCATCAAATTGCTTCTTTGGTTCGACATTCTTCTTCACCCATTGATGTTCTACTGGCTCTTGTCTTACTGTGTCGTTTCCTGTTTTAGCTCCTCCTCATGTAACTATGTTGATGTTTCTCTCTTCATCCCTTGCTTCTGCTGAAATCCATTGAACATTCTAATTGTTATGATTCATCTTTTCATGGATCTTCCCTAATTGTGTCGGACATTGTTCCATGTCATGATCTGATGCGCGACAATACATACAAGTTGTTGGTGGAAGTGGGAATTCTCTTGCATAGTATATTGGTTGTTGACAATTGTGACATAACACTGGTCCTCTACCTCTTCCAAAACCTCCTCTTTCTCTTCCTCCACCTCTGTAGTTAGCTCGATCCCCTCACGACGCGTTATACTGAGGAGCCAGTTTATACTGCGTAGTATTATAGTGTGGTTGCATGATGTTATATTGTTGTTGCGTAGTGTTATACTGCGGCTGTGCAGTGTTCTATGAGGTTGGTACTTGGTTAAACTGAGGTGTGGCTTTCCTGGTCATCATTTCTTCCTGCACCCTGTATGCATCTGATGTTATTTCCCTCATAAGGTCCATGGTTCTGTAATCTTTTTCATCATGGCCTACTAACTTGGAAAAGTTGCAATACGAGCTCTTCAGTACTGCCTGTTACTTTTGCATCATTGGGCGTTGGTATGGATCTTGACTCGATTTGTTATAGATCTCACACTAGAGTCCTCCTGTTGGTAATGGGTTTGGAATTCCAGCTTCCATGTACTGGGCGAATGTTGTACATTCTTTCTTATGGTGTCCTTTTTTCCTACATGTGGTACACCAAACGAATTATCTTTTGTCCTTACCTTTTTTCTGGTTTAGCTAGAAAATTAATTTCTTCATATCCTCCTTCAGCTCCTTTATGGATGGATATGTCTTCTGATATTGGTTTTCTTCGAGTTGTAGGGTTGCCTGTAGAGCCTCTTCCTACGTCTAAAACTTTTATCGTCGCAACGGATAATTCAAGTGTGGTAGCGGTGAATTGATGAACAGATCTCTTTGTTGCATATATGTCATGACACATTTTAGCTTTCCCTTGA
>JASDQU010688242.1:33127-45743 GCA_032191745.1 Picea mariana
TTAAACAAAGGCATAAACGATAACCAAAGGACCACGTGGTGGTGTAAGTTGTTTTATGAAGTGACCCACTTTTATAAAGAGAAGTGGGGATCACTTTTACAATGAAGTTACTTTATAAAATAAAAGTTGCATGCAAAATAAATAACTCTAAAATAAAATATTAAAGCTACTTATAATGATTCACTTTTATACTTGAAGTGAAATACACTTTACAATTTTAGCATGAACTTTTTAAAGTAACAAAAGAGAGACTTGAACTCAAGACCTCTTACTTAATAAGGAAAATTTTAACCAAATGGGCTAGCAAAACATATTGTATTGTTTTGCAAGAGGATTGAGGGTGTTGTTGTTGTTGAAGACGACCCTGGAGAGCGTACTAAAAAATAACTCTTTTCACACAAGAAAAAAATTTCTCTTTTCGATGATAACAAGGGTTAGAGCTCGGTTAACTTACCCGAAAGATGCACATTTTCCTATCTGTTTCTGATTTGTCGATATCACACAGGGCGCGGGGAAAAAAGCATACACAGATTTAAAATAGTAGCAACCTGGAAACATATAATATAAAACCAAAATAATACTTTGCAAAAATTAAAAAAATGCATAATCAGGCTTTATACCTCCGGATTTCACTGTAATGGCCGTATCTTGGGAAAACATAAACCTTTTCGAGTGAAAAGAAAAGTGTTCCTAACTAAAACAAGTGCTCAAGATGCAATGGAGCAGTCCTCTCGGCCTAGAATTGTACAAAAATGACATAAAATGGAGATGAGGCAACTTGGCTTCACGATCTCGATCTACAACAGGAGTGGGTCTTCAAATAGGCTCTGATACCATGTTCAACAACAAAGGTATTCCAACGGAGGATGAACACCTTCAATAACCACTCACATAACCAGATCAAAGATCAACACACCGATGTTTTGATGTGGTAAAACCCCTATGGGGAAACATCCACGGCCCCAACCAATGTGGCCACTTGGAGCAATTTATTAATGCAAAAGAAAAAGATTACAGATATATTTCACAAGAGAGTTTCTCACAATCGATCATTGACAAATGACCCTCCATGCTCTTTAAATATAGATCATGGACCAATCGGGTGTTAAGTAATGGATCAATGGTCATTAAGATCGAGGAGAGTATGAACCGTCATATCACTCTATGTCGGGAACATATCGTTACCGTTGGATTTCCTAACTACAAATGCATACTAATGCATACTAGAGAAACACACTAAACACACTTTTATCTAACTACACATTAGTCCAAGTAGATATTAACTAACTCCTAAGTGTATAAATATCCTAACAATGCTTGCTATAGAGATAGGCCCCACAAAAATTTTTCCCGGCCACCACCCCTGGTTACTTGGCTGAGGGCCATGCAACATGGGATAATCCCAACACGAACCTGTGATAGAAATTAGCAAGGCCTAAGAAGCTCCGAAGCTTAGTGAGTGTGGTTGGGGATAGCCAGTCACAGATGACCTGGATATTGACTGGAACCACATGCACACCATGCTCATCAACAATGTAGCCTAGGTACTAGACCATGTCCATGCTAAAGGAACATTTTTCCAAGTTGGCATATAGCTTGTGTTGTCGCAGAATGTGCAAAACCTGTTGAATATGCTATAAGTGTTCCACCCAAGTCTTGCTCTAGATGAGGATGTCATCTAGATACACCACTACAAAATAATTGGCGAAACACTACAAGATATCCTCCATCATCCTCATGAAATTTTCCGGGGAATTTGTCAAACGAAAGAGCATGACCAACCATTAAAAAATACATTCTTTTGACTTGAAGACAGTATTCCATACATCTGCCTTCTCTATTGGGACTTGATGGTAGCCATAATTCATATCAATCTTACTTAAGTATTTTCCCCCCTTGAGTTGATCAGGGATATCATTGATTTGGGGAATTGGGTACCAGTTCTTGACTGTGATTTTATTAGGGCCCGATACTCAATGCAGAGTCACCGGGTCCCGTCTTTTTTCTGCACCGAGATGATTGGACTTCTAGAAGGTGATGAGCTGGGTTGTATTTTCCCCTTGTGGAGAAATTATTTGATTTGATGCTTGATTTCATCATTTTATAACAAAGAGTGGCGATAGACTAGCCCATTGGGTAACGGTGTGCCAAGGGTCATATCTATGGAATTCTTGACCTGACAGTGCAAAGGTTCCCCAATAGGTGATGAGAAGATATCTTTGTAGTCTTCCACAACCTTATCCACTTGCTTGTGCTACATGGAGAGGTCAACCGCGAAGTCCATGGATGTGGCTGCAATATTTTTCTCACTCTGAGAGTGAATCACGAAGAAGACAAACTTCTCGGTCTAAGAGATGACCTTCCTGTTAGGCAGATATCAATGAAATGACACTAGGTGGGACTACCTTGGGTATCCTATACAATTTCCCGTTCAAAGTAAAAATAACAGTGAGGCATAGACTCATATACAACATGACGTTTCCATAAATAAGGTTGGCCCAAAAGAACATCACAAACTTCAAGGGGAGCAACATAAAAAGATACCTCATCTTTGAATGGCTTGATGTCGTACGACGAGTGACACTGTTGGATGACGCGAAGATCGCTTCCTTGGTGGAGCCATCCGATGGTATAGGGCTGAAGGTGTGGCGTTGTCGGCAGGGCTAGCTGCTTGATGACCTCCACTAAGATGAGGTTCTTCTGGCTACCACTATCAATGATGAAGTGCAACATAGTGCCTTTCACCCACATCTGGGAATGAAAGAGGCGTTCGCCTTCCTTTGTCTCATCAGGTTCACCGATCTAGATCTTGGTGGTATGAACGATGGAACTGGGTTCTGTGTCAATGATCCATCTCCCTTTTTTTGGTTTTGACTCAGAGTCAGAACCCACTTCTAATTCAAAGTCTTTCACCTCGATCACAATGACTGCTTTGAACGGAAATCAATAATGTTATGCCACGGGCTTCGATGGAAGTCGAACCACTTCTCGACATATTTCTTCGTCTTTCCATTGTCCTTCTTTTATTTTGGCTTAGATTGGTTGTCTTGAGACTTCCCATCTTTTCTCTGTCATTTTTTCTGTGGGTTGGGGCTGACCTTGCTCTGCTTCTGCTGTGAGGGGTTCCCAGACCCAAACTGCCGCATCTTTTGTTTAAGCCTCTGCTCGATTTTGATGGCATATCGATAGTTCACGCCCAAGGATGAGATGTCCAAAAACTCTATTTCTGTTTGGATGTATCTATACAGACTATCACAGTACTTGAGCACCGAATGTTGCTCAAAATATTTGATACCTAACTTGGTGTGCAAGGTATGGAAGACATTAGTGAACTTTGACATTGTTTGGTCTCTTTCCTACTGCAGTGTGGTCCATCTTGTATACAAGTCATCATAACTTCCAACAAGGTAGTATTGTTCCTTAATAACATCCCTTAAGGAACCCCAAGTGGGTGCAACTGCAAATAATGTGGATCCCTCTATTTTCTTTTGCTCACAAAAAGTCTCCCATCAATCTTTGACATGGGGTATGGCCTTGAGGATAAATGTAATATTTTCTCTATCAGAAAAGTTGTGGACAAAAAAATAACCTTCTAAAAGGTTTAACCATTTATCTACGACATCTGTATATATTTGACCTTAAAATATAAGAATATCAAAATTGATCTGTACCTTGAAGGGGGTGGCGCCTCATCTTGAGGTAGATGCATCGCTTGTGGGCAACCGTCGAAGGATTTGTGCAAAGCTATCCATCATATCGTTCCTTTGTCGCTCGAGGGTTTCCTCGAGAAACATTTTGAAAGGATCTCCTGTCTCGTCGTCTTTCTTTTCACCCGTCATGGAAGGTTTCTTGGGCATTCGAGAGAAGTTTTCCTCAAGAGAAACAAGCTCGAGACCCAACTCTCTATACCATGATCTCGTCGGGGACATGCACTAAAAAATGACAAGGAGCAGACCGCTCTAATACCATTGATCCAGATTTATGAGCGAAATGAAATGAAAACACAAATTTATAATATTAACACAGAGACACAATGAATATTAACAGAGATACAATAAAACTTGACTTCTATTAAATAAGAAACATGCTAAAAATGTGAAATGTAGACTAAAACAAGCTTGCTAGAATGGTGGAAGATTATCTCTGAGAAGAGATATGACGACTAGGTTCATTCGCAAGAAAATGAGTACAATGAGGCTCTAAAGGCCCTTTTACATCAAACATGAATGCCAAAACCCTAGACATCGAAAAACCTAATCCTAGGAGATGAAGCACCAAAAGTCATGTGGATCCTTATGGGGTAGGTTGGTACATCAACTTACTGAGGTCGTAACTTTTGCATACGATCTCCGTTTTAGGCATTCGATACCTCATCGGAAAGATCTATTTGAGAAGGGGCCACGAAAAGTTGCGAGTGATTTCTACTTGCCTAGAAGTCCAAAAAAATGTCGTATAGGGCCTCAAAATGACCCCGAAAGTTTGGGACTCGAAAAACTGTAAAAAAATTGCCAAAATGAAAACTGTAACTGCCAAGATGAAAGCTGTATGTGAGCCAATTGGAAGAGGTGGGTGGCCACAGATATCCACCTGGATCAAGAATATAAAATTTACAGGGCCACTGTGGTTAACTCTGACACAAACACTGTGATTCTAACCTCTGCTACATCAGAAATACCATGACAACCATAAACATTACTGATGAACAATCAATAAAAGAACATATGGTTGTTGTTGAATATTTTTATTTATTTTTTAATTTTTAAAATTATTTTTATGTCTAACCATTTTATTTAAAACCAACAAATAAATGATTTTTATGCAATTAAACAACATTATTTTTTAAGTTTTAAGGTTCAACCTTACAATCAAAGAAAAAACTTAATGACATGCAAATTCAAAGCAAATTGACTTCTTATCTATTACAATATGTCCCCATGTATAAGAAAATTACAAATTGATACATATATGATAGTTGAATGTTGATGCAACAAGTGTGGGTGGACAACAAGAGGTATGGAAGTCTTCACGTAGTTGTGGACATCAAAAGGTATGGAAGGATTCAAGTAGCTAATAGAAATATCAAATCATAAACACATCGCATTACAAGTTGCACTCTATATATAATTTGACTTGGAGAAGGTTGAAAATTTTTATAGGAAAAATAGAGGGATGGATCATACCCCACACTTCCTCATATTTTCAAAAGGATTTGCTTTTGACTCTTTCTTGGAATATATGTGGTGGTGGTAGCAAAGATCATGCAATCGAGGAAGAGTCCTAGATAAGTAGGGAAGGGATGCCAAAATTTTAATCTCACATAATTAAAATAACATAAGGGTCATTCCTTGACTAATTTAACCTAACACCTTGAACAACTAAATAAATTGCCTTATTCATCTACCTTCTCATAACACATTATAAAAACTAAGTTTCATATAATTCTATTGGAAATAGGTATACTCGAGTTTTTATTGAAGCTCAAAGTTGTTCGACTATAATTACCAACTTGATATTGAATATTAAAGAATGAAGTTGAAATTCATTCAATGGTACAGAAGTAAAAGTAAAAAGGTGAACTCATAGGATACCATTTCCAGAAGGAAAATGAGCTCCGAGAGATCAAAGTGATCCGAGGCAGGATTACACCATTCATCGTTGTCATTGGGAAGTGCATTTTTAAGTAGGAAAAAGTTGGTAGCAATGACAATGATAGAGTTGGGAAGGCACTATTGTTAGTTGTCGTTACATTAGATTACATAGAAATATCTATAGTTAAAACCGTTGTTGAACAATGCAATGGTGAGAGCCGTGGCATTGATGGCATAGACCTAGATGTACATATTTCTATAACCACAATATCACTTGAAATAGAGCAATGAACAAACCAAAACTTCATCAGAACTCAAAATAAAACAATCACATTTTTGTGAAATGGACCACGCTTACTCAATGTACTAGTAGTGTCACTACCATGGTAGAAAGTAGCATGAGCATTCATCCATCTAGAACCATGCACAAATTAGGGAAAATAAAGGAGCCCCCCCCCAAAAAAATCCTAAAAATTCCATTTCCTGCACACACAACACATGGTTGGTACCATTTATAGATCGATCCCATACACTAGAGCCGAGGTGAGAGGGGTTCAAATCTCACCAAAGAGAGCAATATAGACTATAACAAAGCTAACCCTTATTGATAATGAAGAATAACACACCTTAGAATAGCACACCTTTCAACTATTTAATCACAATCAAAAGTGTTAAATTCAATGGGTACTATCTCCTTATCATAACTTCCAAATCTATAGTTAAAATTATCAAAGATTATAGGGAACACCTACCACTGAAACAATTCTTGCAATGAGTTCCATATTTACAATATCACGAGAATTTTTTTATGGGCATTGGAAATATTATAAACACATACATCATTCTTAGCCTTCCCTTCGTCCTATTTAATCAAAAATTCTTTACTTTGCATATTTTCCATTATTTAAATATTAACAATTAAAATAGATATCAACTACACAATAATAGTGAGGCCACAAGGGCTTACACACGTGATACTACGCTCACACACTCAATTCATTAAGCTGGAAAATGATTACGTATATATAGTGTAAGGGAGCCTCTAACAACCTCCTGAATTTGTGGATTTGAAAACTACTCGTGAGCTAGAAACAAAAATTCAACGACAACAACCTAGAACAAACTCTAACAATCTACTAATTCTATCATTTCGACATTATTTATCCAACACTCCCCCTTAATGGAGAAATGAATTCTCTACATAACACTCCTGCTGGTCTAAGTCTCAGCTAGGCTTTACAATGCAAGATTAGATTTCAAAACATAACTCAAACTTTGATATTGACTCAATAACTTAGGTTTCATCTTGGCCTTTTTGCTAAAGGATCCATATTTGTCAAGTAGCTGTTGTAATTTCATCTTCACTCTACCAGTCATTTTAAGTAGTACCTTTATCTTGACTCCGCACTTCTTCTCTCTGGACCATGTTTTAAGCCTTTTCTTCTTTTTCTTACTCCAGATAATATATTCTAGATGTATTTTCTTTCTCCAACTAGATTGATGCCAATTGATTTCAACTCCTTGAGCTGCGATTGAATTTATATTATTGTTCCATTCACCAACACACTCAGAAACATTATTCAATGCTTCATATCCAACTGCCTCTACTAAATCACTTAGTCCTTCTCTAATTTTCTCAAGTGGCTTATCAAGCCACTCTTCAATCAATTTCAATTTTGCATCAAATTTATTAAATTCTTCTTCATTCTCAATTTCTTTTCTAGCCTCTGTTGTAAACACACTGTCCTCGATTTTATCTTTTTTAGAACTTTTACATTCGACTTCTGTTGCTAACAATCCATCATTCACTTGGCCCAACTCATCCTTCCAAACAACAATTCATCAATCAACTTATTTTCAGTCAAAACCTGCAACCAATCCTCACAAGATAAGTATGCATAATCAAATTTAACTTCAAGTACTTCAAAGAGGTCATACATTTTCATCTCTGGATTTACCAAATATTCACATAGTGCTTCATAATAATTTACACATTCATTTCCATCAACAATATCAATTGTTGAATTCACCAAATTACTAAATACTACATCATTGACAGTTTCCTCATTATCACATGCTACTTCATTGGTAGTTACAAACACACTTTCTTCATCAATCAATACAGTTTCAATGTTGCCATATTGAGTCTCTATTTTGGTTACGAGAATTTCAACACAACCACCATTTTCAACAACAATATCTTCATTAATTTTAGTGTCAGTGATCTTGCTTTCCCTCACACTGTACTTCATTTCTAAAGCATTCTAAAACTGTTTTGCATTGTATTCTTCACCAAATTCATATAAAATAGTAGACAAAATACTTTTATCCAGTGCTGAACTAATAAGATATAATGCTATTTTATCTTTTCTCTTATCAAGGGGATTGACCAAACCATATTGAACAAATTGCAACAAATATACTGAACCCAATAATCCTTCCATTTTAATTGTCCAAAGCTTAAAATTTTTACCTGAGAAGGATGGCAAAACTAACATTAATCTTTTCAATATTTCACCAATATCTTCATGTTTTTCATTGATCTGGTCCACTTCTACATTCTAATCCTCAAGCATGGGTTCTTCAACTGCAATTGCAAATACTCCATATTGTTCTGTGAAATATGATTCTTCCTACTAATTCTTTCTCCTCATCTGTTCCATCTCTCTTCAGAGCTATTTAATTCTCTTTTGTTGACCCATGACAACTTCACTTTCTACTAGATGCAATCATGGCTATGCCTTCATTAAAGATTGCCACGATCTTTTCGAAACTGCCACCTCTTCCACACGAAAAACAATGGCTAGAGAATTTTTAACAACAATTCTCCAACTTTTACGATGGCGATGCTAACTGGTGGCTCGATCACGTGGACTTCTGCAATGTCCAATTCCTCTAGCAGGATGACTTCACTTCTAAGTTGGAGAATTTTTAATAGCAATTTAATGGAGGCTACTATGCTCATAGAATTGTATAGTCAACAACGTATTTCTTTGGTGGCTTCTTTTAACAACAACTACAATGATCCTCAACCTTCAACACTAGATGCACAAGCATACATATCTCTCATCACACCCACTTTCTCATGCGATTCCTTCTCCACTTCTACACGACTCCTTTCACATGATAACAACGAATCCAGTCCTGGATAACGAGTCACTTCCAATTCACTGCTGACTGTTAGTTCTAGACAAAAATGATGAGCAACTCTTCACAATAGTTATAACAACAATTTCTATAACTCAACAATGACTTTAGAGAAACAAAAAAAAGGCAACATCTACTCTCTTCCCTGATAGCAATATTCTTATCTGGCAACAACACAATTTCACTATGGTTGGCTCAACAACAGCCGCGATGGGCTCATTCCTTAGTGCACAAGTGTGGTCTTCTTGTCTCACATGCAACACAAAAAAAATTGGCTTCCCTTCTCCTATTGGCTGGAAATCAACTTTTCCACGCCTTTCACCAAATCTCTCCATGGATTAATCTTACGTCCGTGGCTCAATATTCACAAGGCATGTGAATCCTCTTACTTGCAAAATGAGGGTCGATATGACTACTCTCTCAGAGATCGCTCTCTCTGGTCTCACACTCCACCAACCTGGATCTATCACTCCTTTTTAATAAGTCTGGGCGATGGGAGATTTTATTCTTTCCTCATGATGTCTGACTTCACTGCTACTGCACACATAAAATCCTCCATGTGAGCACCTTCACAAGTTATAGCACATGATCGCAGGTCGCGATTCCTTGGATCAGTTGTAATATTACAATAGGCAGTAGCTTCACCTTGCGGCTTCTCCTTTTCTCCAGGTAAACTTCAGTTAGCAGGTCACACACACAAATTATGCGAGTCACTCTTCTCAGCGGGTCTCACAGACAAATCTCTATCACACCACAAATAATCTCCTCAGCTCTGATACCATATTAACAATTAAAATAGAGATCAACCACACAATAATAGTGAGGCCACAAGGGTTCACACAAGTGAAACTACGCTCACACTATAATTATATATATAGTGTAGGAGATCCTCTAACAACCTTCTGAATTTGTGAATCTGAAAACTACTCGTGAGCTAGAAAAAAAAATTCAACTACAACAACCTGGAACATAATCTAACCATCCACTAATTTTGTCATTTCGACATTATTTCTCCAACATTAAATTCATGCGACATGTTACTTGTGAAGTCATCATGTTCTACTTCTTATATGGGCAATTGAAAAACTGACCTACCCTTTTTCAAGGCTTTGTAATCATTGAACCTCAAGTGAGAAGTATTAGTAATGTATTTGGAAATAGTCATTGATGGGTTCATTGCAGTGTATTCACTATGGCATTCGATTTGGAAAATGAAGTGGCCATATCCTGTGCTACCTATGTCGAAGGGCTATTGGGTGGGAATTCCTGGAGTGAGATAACATAAAGGATTAGAGAAAAAGTCTAGGAAAAACTGCATGTTGGAGATGCATAGGCCAATGCACCAACGTGTAGAAGACACATAATCCAATGCACCAATTGGAAACCACATGCCTCATACACCCATCTCAAAGAATCACACTTCTCCATCTACGTCATCCCGTTGCCACACTCTAAGATAATGCAAACTTCACCATGGCCACACTTTGAGATACAAATTTGAAAGCAAACATTGTCATGGGTAGAGCAAATGGAATTTGACAAAAAAGTCAAATAAATTAAAGATGAACTTAAACTAAACTAAATCCCAATGTTATATTATCCATCTTTAGAGTTAGACGTCATAAATAACATGTCAGCTACAATTATTATTAATGACAAATAATTAATAAGTTAGTTGGTTGTTGTTAAATATTTTTATTTTTAAAAATATTTTTTATGGTTTAACAATTCTATGTAAAATTACATAAAATTAGTTACATCTAAAACCTCAACCAATAAAATAACAAATAAATGATTTTTTTCGGTAATTAAAAATTATAATTCTTAAAGTTTTAAGGTTCAATTTTGTAAAAAATTAATAACAAATGCAAAATCAAAGTGGAATTCACTACTTATCAATTAAAATATAATATATCATGTTAGAGGTAGGTATAATAAGTTATCAACTAGGACTATCTTAGGTTGATACTGTTTCAATCTGGTTTCAGACTTTCTTTCACTAAATGGATTATGGGTTGCGTGTCTAGTGCGACATTTACTGTTTTGGTTAATGGAGAAGCCACACATTTCTTTTCAAATGAGAGAGGTCTGCGACAGGGATGCCCACTTTCCTCTCTCTTATTTATATTGGCAATGGAAGGATTAGGCATTTTACTCAGGTTGATTTAGCTTGCGGGGAAAATTACTGGTATCAATGTCTCAAGACTGATTAAGGTTCTGCATTTATTCTTTGTGGATGATATTCTCATTGCGACCAGAGTGGACCGTCATGAATGGTGGGAAATCAAATCTATTATAGACTACTTTTGTCGTGCTCCAGGACTTCAGATAAATGAGTCCAAATCTACCTTTCACTACTTTGGACTACTAGAGGTAGACTTTGAGACATATAGGAACATCTTCCTATTCTTCTTTCTTGAGATCTCACAAGGACTGAGATATTTGGGCTACTTTCTTAAGCTAGACTGTTATAAAGTGACTAATTGACACTGGTTCCTAAAAAAATTTGAAAAAAGAATTGCACACTGGTGCAATAGATGGCTCACACTGGGGGGGAGATTCATACTTATTAAATTAGTCCTGGAAAGTCAAAAAGTATACTGGATGGCTTTGGATACCATTCCAAGATCCATTTTAAAAAAGATCAGACAGTTGATGTATTCATTTATTTGGAAATGTGGTAACTCTAAACATAATATTCATCTATGCCGATGAGGTCACATTGCAAAGCCAAAAGAGGTAGGTGGTTGGGGACTCCGCAATATATTTCTTTTCAAACAAGCACTGGCAAAAAAATCTCTTTGGTGAGTGCTGACTCAAGACAAGATATGGCATTGTGTCATTTTTGGGAAATATATCACTCCTCATTCACTCACGAGCTGGCTCAGACACACATTCAATTGTCCCACAATCGCCTCACCGATCTGGAGATCCCTCCTAAAGAACCTTCATTTAATACAACACTGGCTCGTTTGGAAACCAAGAATGCAACATTCTATTCACATTGGTAGGGATGCTATTCTGGGTCTTGGGTCCACTACTTATCTTTCTCCTGGACTTCTGAATTGTTTACGGGAAAAACAAGCATTCTATCTTTTCCAATCCAGGAACACCATTGATTGCAAGGTTATTTGCACAACCTAGAAAAATAACAATGACTTGGGTCTCACAAGCGATATGGCTCTGGAATGGCAGTACAACTGCACAACACTGCTTGGAGTGGGGATCCATCTTAGCGTTCCAGAAGACTCTTTACACTAGATTGGAGGTGACCGATCCAACAATTTGATTGTAAAGAATGTATATAATGCTATTTCATCCACAATATGGAACCAAAGGTGTACAAGTTGGAGGCAATATTTATGGCGTTGGCCTCTTCCCTTAAAGATGATTTTTTTTATTTGGTTAGCTGCAAATGATAAGATTCTGACCTGGGACATTCTGTCAGACAGTTGGATTAGGTTGATGGATAGTTGGTATGTATTTTTGTTTGTGATTGATGTCAACCATTGGAGAGTGATATTGTAGATTGATGTCAACCCTTGGAGAAAGTCCCGTAGAAAATTACGGTAGCACAAAGGTTTGGGTAATGGACCCAAGGTTGTTTCATGTATAATGGTATGAGTTTTAATATTTTTGAAGGTAATACTATTTTGTATGGATAGTACATGTCATTCCATTTCCGGTGGTATGCGTAACATCACATAACTCCTCACAGTTAGAGAGATATAGCCGTGTGAAGTTGGAGAACCCAGGTTTGGGTAATGAACCCAAGTTTGTTTGATGGATAATGGTATGAGTTTTGATATATTTGCAGGTAATACTATTCTATATGGATATTACATGTCATTCCATTTCTAGTGGTATGTGTAACGTCACAT
>JASDQU010688244.1:13051-32204 GCA_032191745.1 Picea mariana
AACAAATCGTGACATAAACTGATGGGCGTCGGGCTCTGCTCCTGCTGCAATCCTAGGGTGACTTCTGACGCTAACATAACCTAGTCCATTGCATTCCTCTCTTAATTATGATAGCAGTGGTACCCTTCACTTTTAATATTTTTTTCTCTCCTCGGTCCCACCCCTTTCCAAGACACCTTATTTGACACCTATCCCATTGGACTCCTCTCTTTCTCCTGATCACCCTGGTACATATCACTTTTGTGGTCCCGATTGTCGTCCCACCGCCTCATCTACTACTTAAGTCGTTACCATGCCAACCACCTGAGCTTAGACCCAAGAAGACTGGGATACTAAGATTTCTAGCTTAGAATCGCAAATGGACTCCATCCCCACTACCATACAAACAAAAATCAATGACACCCTCCCTACAGCAATCCAAGCAGCCATCTGTGAATCCATGCAGTAATTCACAAAACGTAAGCAGGTAGAACCCAATGCAGAGGACCCTCATCATTCCCATTATGAGCATAGTCATTCTTCTTACTCTACTTGGGGTTCTCCACACTCTTGGAATAAGGTTCCCAAGGTTGACATGCATTAATTTGATGGATCGAACCTAGCAGGGTGGGTTTCCCAAATGGAACAATACTTCTCCATCCATAATATTTGGGATGATGAGAGAAAAATCCATGTAGGGGTTTTGTACCTGGATCAAGAACGATGGAAATGGTGGTAGTGGCGTAAGAAATGTTATCCAGGAAATCCCACTTGGAACCTGTTCACTAAAGCAATTTGTTCCTGTTTTTATAGAGAATCACATTTTTTGGGTAGACTCAAAAAGTTGTGCCAAACTGGATTAGTTACATATTTCATCACAACATTTGAACAGTTGTCTATCCAACCTAAGGGCTTATCTGATGCATTTTAACTTGAATGTTTTATCAGTGTATTAAAGGAAGCCATCTAGGCTCATGTGAGCATGCATCATCCCACTACCTAGTTGTAGGAATGTCAATTAGCAAAGGAATCAGAGACCATCCTTCAGGCCCCACCCATGAAGGCTCCAATTCTCAACCATCCTCTCCCTGGGGCCCACCCGGCTTCGAAAAAAACATTGAAGGTACAAAAAGTATCTCCAGCTGAAATGGTGGAACATCGCAAGAAAGGACTTTGCTACTATTGTGATGAAAAGTATTCACCAAAGAATAAATGTAGAGAAAAAAAATTCTTCCATATTGATGCACCTACTTCATCTCCTTCTGAAAACATCCCATCAGATGAGGATCCAACAAGTGATCAAGAGGAAGCTTCAGTTGTAAGCCCTGTGGAACTAGAGGAACCCATCATATCACTTCATGCACTCTCAGGTATTTCATCCCTATAGACATTGAATATCAAGGATACATCAAACATCAGTCAATGGTGGTGTTGATTGATAGTGGTAGCACCCATAATTTTATTCATTGCATNTGAGATCCATTTTTTTGTCTAACTTGTTTCTAATTTTCAAATCCTCATCACTAATGGTGGTACTATGAAGTGTGGGGGTTGTTGTGAGAATTTCAAACTCCAAATGGGTGATTATACTCTGAAACCCTACATGTTATCTATTTCCATGGGTGGTTGTGATATTGTATTAGGAGTGGAATGGCTTCACACTCTGTGGACAATCACAATGTATTATCAAGAATTATATATGATATTCACCCAAGACACTCACTCCTATACCCTATGAGGTATCCAAGTGGGATCTACTGAAAATATCATCTCTCACAGGATGGAAAAAGTGTTGAAGAAAGGCCACCATGGTGTGATTGCTCAATTTAATGCCATCCAGGTTAATGAACATGCCTCTTAGGTAGTTCCTCCCAACCTGCAACTCATCTTGGAAAAGTACCCCAAGGTATTTGAAATTCCCATAGCCTTACCTCTCTCCAGGGGTCAGAATGATCATAACATCCCTCTCCTTTCAGGAATTCAACCCCACAATGTACGTCCCTATAGATATCCATTTTCTCATAAAAATGAAATAGAAAATATGTTACATAAATTACTAGAGGTGGGATAATTCACCCCAGTACCAACCCATATTCTTCACTAATGGTGATGGTCTTAAAGAAAGAAGGTACTTGGAGCATGTGCCCCGAGTTTTGTGCCCTGAATAAACTAACCATCAAAGATAATTTTCCCATTCCTATCATTGATGATCTGTGGATTAACTCCAAGGTGCCTGTGTATTCACCAAATTAGACCTTTGCTCAGGCTATCACCAGATCCAGATAAAAGAGGCAGATATTCTGAAGACTCCTTTTAGAACCCATGAAGGACATTATGAATTATTGGTCATTCCTTTTAGCCTTTGTAATGACCCATCCCCCTTTCAAAGTCTCATGAATAAATTATTGAAACCTTACCTTCAAAAGTTTTTCTTGGTTTTCTTTCATGACATCCTCATTTATAGTCGCACTTGGGATAGCCACCTTCTTCATGTGGACAAAGTCCTTCAATTTCTGCAAGAAAACCAATTGTTTGTCAAAAATACCAAATGTTCATTTGGAGCTAGTGAAGTGGAATACTTGAGACACATTGTCAGTCGAGAAGGGGTAAAAGTGGACCCCAAAAAGATACAAGCTATGTAGGAATGGATGTGACCCAAGACCTTAAAGCACCTAAGGGGTTTTCTTGGTATCATAGGATATTACAAAAAAAAATTCCACCGTTGTGGAAAAATTTCTAAGCCATTGATCGACCTTCTTAAGAAGAATGCATTTCATTGGACACTTATTGTTGAGAAATCCTTCACAAAATTAAAGAGGGTCATGTGCACTACTCCTGTCCTAGCAGTGCCTAACTTCAATAAAACCTTTGTGGTGGAATCATATGCTTCTGGCACTAGTATAGGCACAATGCTCACACAAGATGGTAGATCTTTGGCCTTTACTAGCCAAGTGTTAAGTGGTCACAATCTGAGAAGATCTATGTATGAAAAAGAAATGATGGCCATTCTCCATGTGGTGCACACATGGCATCCATATCTCTTGGGACATCATTTCCAGATCAAAACAGATCACCATAGTCTAAAATATGTTTTAAAGCAACGACTATCCTCCCCAAAACAAAATAAGTGGCTAACCAAAATCTTGGGTTATGATTATTAAATTATATACAAAAAGGGAAAAAATAATATAGTAGTTGATGCATTATTAGGCCAACATGAGGAAGACGAATCCCTCTTTTCCTTATCCTTACGGGTCCTTGATTGGATTGAAGAAGTATGCCAAGAGTGACTCACACACCCAACTCTCTTCAAGTTAATTCAATGCCTTCAGGAGGACCCTAATCCTCCCATCAGCTACACTTGGCAGGACAATGTTCTCAAATATAAGGATCGCTAGGTTCTCTCACCCTCTTCAGCACTCAATCCATGAATCTTAAATGAGTTTCACTCATCAGCTGTTGTGGGTCACTCAAGCTTCCAAAAGACATATGCTCGTGCTCGTCGTTCCTTTTTTTGGGAAGGAATGAAGAAGGATATCCTTCACTTTTTCACAGAATGTGTGGTGTGCCAACGTAATAAAGGTGAAACTATCAAGTCTTCAGGTTCCCTAGAAACCCTACCCATTCCAGCTTCTATATGGAAAAAAATCAAAATGGATTTTTATAGTGGGAATTCCTAAAGCTGGGAACAAGTCTATCATCATGATGGTGTTACATCGCCTCTCTAAGTATGCTCATTTTTGTGCCTTACCCCACCCTTTCACACCAGCACTAGTAGCACAAGTTTTTCTTGATAATATTTTCAAGTTACATGGCATGCCCACCTCTATTGTATCTGATTGTGACCCCACTTTCACAAGAACATTTTGGAAAGAGTTGTTTAAATTGTAGGGCACTCAACTAAACATGAGCATATCCTATCGTCCCCATTTTGATGGACAAATGGAAGTGGTTAAAAAATGTTTGTAAACCTACTTCTGTTATTTTACTTCGGACAAACAAAACCACTGAGTACAATGGCTCCCCTTGGCAGAATGGAGGTATAATACTTCTTATCATATTAACACTAAAATGACCCCATATGAAGCAATGTATGGAAAAATCCCACCTACAGTTTCTACCTATCTTCTAGGCACATCAAAGGTAAAACCTATTGATCCAATGTTGCAAGGTCGCACAACCACCCTCTCGGCTCTGAAGGATAACCTCCACATGTTCCAAAATTTCATTAAGAAACAAGTGGACCAACATCATTCAGAAAGGGTTTTTTAGGAAGGTGATCGGGTGTTTCTTAGGATCCAACCTTACAAGCAAACATCTATCAAATCCTAGGGACATCACAAGTTGGCACCCAATTTTTATGGGCTCTACCAGATCATCAAGCATATTGGTTCAGTGGCCTACAAATTTTCCCTTTTGGCTACTTACAGAATCCATCTGATGTTCCATGTTTCTTATCTGAAGAAAGCAGTGGGACAGAATTGCAAGGTCTAAGCCATCCTTCTAAAATTAGATGACGAAGGCTCCCTTTGGATTCAACCAGAAGTAGTCCTCATTCACCATGAATGTTAGTTGCATGGTAGAACTATCAAAGAAGTGTTGATCTAGTGGAAGGACACATCACCAGAGGATGATACAAGGGAGTCAACAACTATACTCCAGCAGCTTTTTCACCTACATCCTTGAGGACAAGGATGCTTTTGAAGGGAGAGGGCATGTTATGATCCAATCATAACCTCTCTCCATGGGTAATTAGTTAGTAGGATATGTTTTATATGTTTTCTCCAAGATTTGCGAGAGGCACTACATCCCCAGACTTCACATCCATTAAGAATAACAAGTGTAACAAGAGTCTCAAAGAGGAGTTTCTTCTAATCCCATATCCAAAGAACAATTGATTTACAATTATTTTCAAGCCCACAATAAGTTTTCCATCCCCCAATAATCCTTTTCTCAATGTTATAATTCTAGTTGAGCTTGTGGTGAATATCGATTCCAAGATATTTGTATGAAGTCACTTCCTCCAAGTTGTTGTTGTCATATATGAACGTACCATAAGTGATACTATTGGATTTAATGATCATGAACTTAGTCTTGTCAGTATTAATAGTCATGCCCATATTGGAGAAAACATCCTTGAGGATTCTTAGTTGGTTTTGACGATCATGGATGATCCTCTCCATAAGATTGATATCATCGGCATAAATAAGAAGATTGATGACTATACCAATGATACTAGGGCTGACACAACTTGCTTCTTCTAGAGAATATTCTAACTTGTCAATGTATATGCCAAAAAGGGTAGGGGACAAGGGACAACCTTGCTTGACTCCAATATTTCATTTTATATTTTTCGACCAGCCCTCGGTGTTCTTAAACTTGGAAATAACATTCTCATACAACCTTATTGCAACAACCCTCAACTTGAAAGGAACTTTTTTCTCTTCCAACCTATTCCAAAGGTTTTTCTTGGGAATCCAATCAAAATATTTTCTAAAGTCAACAAAACAAAACAAAAAAGATTGGTTTTAGTATTGTGGAACTCCTTTGCAATGATCCTAAAGGTAACAAGATGCTCCACAGTTGAATGATATCTCCTAAACTCAGCCTGGCCTTTATCTCTTTTACTGTGACTTTCTAGCCAAAGGCTAATCTTCTTTTCTAAAATAATTCCATAAAGCTTGGCTAAAATCGGGATAATCATAATGTTCCTATAATTAGAGGGAATGTTTCTATCCCCATTTTTAAAAATAGGAACAATGAGGCTTTGCATCCAAGTTTTAGGGAAGCCCTACTTGACTGCTAAATTGGAGAGATTATGTATGTGAGGGATGAGGATAGGCCCTCCGATTTTAAAAATTTCAGCTTGGTAGCCTTCGATGTCCTTAGCTTTCCCATTTGCACGCCACTTAACCCCAAACTTTATTTCATCCAAAAAAACAAATTCATCCTCTGTAGGGACAATAGGAATGGTGTCCATGGAATTAGGAAACTTGTAAAGAATTTTAAGGTAGCAATTCCAATACCTTAAGGAAATCATGTTATTTATTTAGTATTGCAGAAAAGGATTTTCCTCCAGAACTTCTTAGGATCTAGCTTAGATAGTTGTGAAAGATTCTCTTTCCTTTTATTGATATAGTACTTTTTTTCCTTTTAATTATGGATTTGTACGTATTGATCTTATATAGTTTTAAGGACTCATTAGAAGCATCCCTAATGGATTTCCTAGCAATTTTACATTATTTATCATACCAAGGGTTGGTATTCCTATTTTGTTTTTACAAGACACCTCAAAAGAGAACTTGTTAATAGAAGTGGAAAGGGTCGTTGTAAAATTATGATAAAGGTATTCAATGTTTTCCTTATAAGTTAGGAGGTGTAACTCATTATTTAAATCATTTAAGAAAAGGTCCATTTTACTTTTGTCAAAGCCCAGTTTCCTTTGATTATCAAAATTCTCTTCAATGGCGCTCTTGTGCATGGAAAATTTTAGAGTTAGAGATAAAGTTCTATGATTAGATTCAGGTTCATGGTCATTCAAAAGGTCAAAATTTAATATTTGTATGGAAACAAGGATATCAGATATCATGTAATGTACGACACTACTACCTAGCCCATGAATACAAATCATCTGGTTGGATTTTGGCCACTTCATTAGTCCATTGCAAATTATTAGGTCTTGAGAGCTGCAGTGTAATATTCCAGATATAAAAGTATGCAGATAGAAATAAAATGCTAGAAATGGTAGATGAATAACAATATAACCAGAACAACACCACAATAATACCAAAATGATACCAAAATAACACCAGAAAGAGCACTTTGATTACTGAGAGTAATGTTCACTTGCCTCTTCGAGGGGGAAACCTCCAGCAGAGCAGAGCTCTATTACAATAATATCCAAGACAAAATTTCTCATATCCTCGACTCCTATTTATACTAAATATGTTTATCAAAAGAACCATCTAGAGGAACATCCTTCTAGAAGAGAAATCTTTTATTAGGTCTTCTTACATTCATCTTATTCTTCCTTATTTCTAGGCCTTATTAATATTGACCTTTATTACATTGGAATATAATATTCTACCTACGTGAGGGTGTTACAGATAAATCCCCCTGCGGACAAGTGGATTCTCTCTTGGACTCTAGACACCTAAGGCCATGACAGAAAGGGTGCTAACTTTTGTTACTGACATCCTTTTAAATCTAATTAAACCAATATATAGAGAAGAGGAAGAAAAAGAATACTTTTTTAATGGTGTTCGTCCTTGCCCAGTCCAAGTTGATATTTGATGTCCAAGATCCTCGGTAAGTCCTGCAAATAAAACAAAGACGAAACAAGCTTCCTATTCTACTAAGATTAGTTTAAAACCAAATCTATCTAATATAGACAAGCTCATGTAGAACAAACACAACCTTGAATGAAACAGGCCAAGCACATATGTATATTAATGAGAACAAAGTGAGATGATGCTTACAACCATGATGTAGATGCAATAGCTTCTCCCATCTCTCCTTGTCCAACCCTTTTCTCAAGTAATCCACACACAAGTTGATGATGCTCCAATGATATCTCCCTTATGAGATCATAAGTTTGATACTCTCAATGTCTCCCTTCCTTATGAGATCATAAGTTAGGTGCTTCTCAATTTCTCCATATATCCCCTTTTGCCATTAGAGGGCCTCCTTAAATAAGCTTGGAGAGACCCAACCACCTTAGAGATTATTGGGATAGGTTGAGGATCTTTCTCCTTCATTTGTAGATCCTCCCTAAGATCAAGCCTTGACCTCAGATTCGAATCCAACAAATTCCAGATATGAAGGGGATTATTTCATGATTCTCCTCAACAACCCAAAATTTGCTCAAATAGGCTAGAGCTCCCCCAAAAGGGTGCACGGAGCATTGCACCGCTATCCCAAACAAGGCTAGGGAGTGCCAATGCTCCCTAATGGTGTATAGGCAAGTGCTTCCTTCTAAAAATATTTTTGAGTGGTTTTCTTCATGGCAAAAGCTTTGTACTCTTCATAAAATGATTTCTCCTTCTTAAACCAGTATTTGAAGGTGTCTTAAGTGTCCCTATGATGTTGTTAGTGACATGACATAGGCGACATGGTAGTAAAATGTTTGCAACACTTTCGGCCAAGATGCGACACTTGCGGTCAAGATGTGACACTTGTAATGATGACAATAGGTCATCATTGAAATGAGTAATTTTGGTGTGTAATAGATTGCCCTACGAAGTACGAGGTTAGAAGATAGAAATTGATGATTGAAGTACTTTGTAGACTTTTTTGAGCAAGGGTATGGACTCAGAGATCCTGGAAGAAGCTTCACACAACCATCAAACAAATATTATGACATGTTTCAAACCCAAGGCAGGCATACCTATTCTTGAGTGATAAATAATTTCAAGGTATGGCCACCATAAAATACACTGTCAATCCATAATTATACTGACAAAAGAGTATAGCCACCAAAGATACAATGTGTATCTATATTTCCATTACATGAACTGATCGTAGCCAAGAAAAATACATAGTGGATCTACGAGATGACAAGACATAGCCATGACCAATACAAAGTGGATATATGGGACAATATATGTGTCAATGTTCAAAAGAAACTATGTCGCAACCTGGGAAAAGTACATATAAGAGTGACGACTCAAACCAGGGTCTTCTTACTGATCCCAATGTAGTACGAATCTAACCATGAGAATAGATGTCATGATGTCAAACATGGCAGAAACCACTTGATTATTGGTCAATGAGGTAAATCGTTAACAAACGTGAGGGATATCACCATTGATGTCAATGATTCGCAAGGTACCCTAGTACATTCCAGTGAATGTGAATAGATGAGATGAAGTTGAACATCTATGGAATCATCTAATCAGAGGTCAATTATGTAAACCCACTGTTGGATGCGAGGAGGCCTGCCATTGAGGCATGAAGGTCCCAAGGCACTAACTGGTTTCTAATTCTAGTTCCCGGATAATGTTTTGAAGTCGACAAGAACAAACTCGTCGAAGCAGGGCCTTGATGTATCCCCCATCAATGACACGAAACTGACACAGAGATGTAAATTGGTGGATAAAAAGAACATGGACTGACACAGGTATTGAAATAGAAATTTGTGATGGTTGACTCTTGAGGCAGATACTTCCCTTGAACACTGAGGCACGACAGCAGAAACATGACATGGACCAAAACATGATAATGAATTGAATACTTTGACTTTCGTCTGGTGACCCAAAGGAGAAAGGAAACTCAGAGGATTGGTTTAGTGTAGAGGTTCGGCGGATTAAAAATGCATGCAAAGATAAAGTGTCATGTTCAAGGGCGACTGTAAGGGTGACTACTGATGTTCTCAAAAACTACTTGGCTTACTTCTTTCAAATTTTCCCCCATCTAGATAGATGAGTACCTCTTTTTAATTTAACAAGCTCGAGGAGGGTAACACATGCTCGATATAACTCACCTTCGGTAAGTCCCTCTTCCTTTGTTTAACAAATTGGAAGAATTAAGGGTTTGGTCCCATATGGGACCTTCAATGTATGATTTTTTTTTAACGAATCCAGAGAAGGTAAACTCGGTGGTTTTTCATATTTAGAGAGTCTGAGAACGACTTAAATATGACTCCAGGGTTTTCCTTTTTCGTAATGTTAGTCTCGTGAGGCCAAAAAAGAGATAAATTATCACTCAAAATATGCCCTTTCAAACCTTTTAACGAGTGGGAAAGGAAGCAAGATCACGCGACAATATTTTCATGTTTAGAGAGTCTAAAAAGAGATTAAAGGAGAATCCAGGGGGTTCCTTTTTTGTATAACCTTTATGAGTCCAAAAAAGTGACAAAAGTATACTCGGTTACATTCTCATGTATTTTTTTGCGTGAGAAAGAACAAAGACTAATCTCGTTATTAGTTTCATTTTTACACAAGCTTGAAACAAAATTAAACAATGCTTGTAAATTCCCAACCTAATTTCCAAAGGTTGGGATACCCATGGATGGTTGGTACTCTGACCCATCTTGAAAAGCTAGCGGCTTAACTCCATAATGATAATCAAAGGCTGGAGACATGCCCCCCAAGTTTCAATTCATTCATTGACTTTGAGGTTGTCACCGATTTCTCTACTAGATGGAGAAAAATGATACAGATGGATGAAATGAAGGTTCAAATACGAGACCTAACGAAAGACTCGACTCGAAGGGAGAGGTCATTGTTTCATTTTTTAATGATCTTGGAACATGAAAAGAACTATGCTTAGGACCTCTATTTAATTTTTTAACGAGCTTTCCACAGAGAAGTAAAACTATGCTCAAGGTTCCAGGTTCAATTCCCATATTTCTGTTTCATTTTTTAACGATCTTGTTACAGAGAGGAAAACTATGCTCGTATTGTTGTTTCATTTTTTAACAATCTTTCCACAGAGAAGGGAAACTATGCTCGTAGCCTTTTGTTTCATTTTTTAACGAGCTTTCCATAGAGAAGAGAAACTATGCTCATGACCTCTTCTCGATCATGGCTTCCAAGAGGATAATGCCCTGGAAGGAACACATGTCAAGGGAAAAACGTCGATCATGGCTTCCAAGAGATATTCACTAGATGGAAGAGAAAAAATCTGGAAGGAATACATGTCAACAACCTCGATAACGGTAAGGAGATATGGCTCTAAAATCCATATCAAAGAGATCACTATGTCAAATACTGGATCTAAATCATCCGTAGTTGAAGTCACGGAAGACAACGCCACATAATTAACATGTGGCGGGGGTGATATTGTCTGCATATAAGAACCATTTAGGGAGGTAATTCAGTTAGGGCCAATGAATCAAAGTTGATCAATAGTCACAATTCTTCCATCATGAGGAAAAAATATCACAGGAAAAAGAGTGGACACAATAGCTTTCATGACATAGACATAATCCTGCCCAAGGAGTAAAGCGAATTCCAAGGGGTCTTGGACTACCATGACATCAATAAAGACGGTTTTCCCTCCCAAAGTTATGGGAAAATGAGGAAGGGTCCCTAAAGGTTGATTGGTTCTTTTGTTAAAATCTAGCAGATTCTGTGTAACCGGCACAAGCTGAGGACAACCCAAAGCATTCCAAGCAATAGAGGACAAAATACCAACAAATGCACCTTCATCTATCAACGTCTGAGGAACGTCCCGACCACAAAATTGTACTATAATCTGGAAAGGAATGTGAGAGGGAAGATGAGGTCCAGTTAGCGCACCCCAAACAAAAAGGATGGCCTCATTACTTGGAGGGAGTTTCATGGGAGAAGGAGGAATTCCCCTCAGCATGGTAGATTCTATATAAATGAGGAAAAGGTGGGCAGTATCGGGTTTACTCTCTACAGGGAGAGTAGGATCGACCGATGATGGGATCAGATTGACCACGTTGGCACTCTTCAGAGGAAGAGTGGGATTGACCGATGATGTAACCAAAGCAACCATTTTTTCACTCTTCAGATGAAGGGTGTGACTAATCGAGGAAGGCACTGGATCATTCACTTTGGCACTCCTCAAGGGAGGAGTGGGATTGACCAATGGTAGAACTAGATCCACCACTTTGGCACTATTCAGATGGAGGGTGGGATTGACTAATGACAAGATAGGATCAGTCACTTGGGTTTCACTTTCTAGATGAAAACTGGGGCTGATCGATGATGAAAATGGATCAACTACTTTGGGTAGTGGTTCAACCAAGGATGAAACCAGATTGACCACCTAATAAACGAGAATGACCAGGGATGGAGCTGGATTGACCAGTCCATTAACTAACGATGGGTTGGGGGAAATATTATGATAACCAGTTGGAAGTTGAATCTTTTCCAAAAGAGGAGAAGCCTCCTCCATACTAGGAAAAAAGTGAGAGTAATGATCACCTTTGCATAACATGCAAGGAAACCTGATAGTTTTCTTCTTCTTACCAACCTTAACGTCACTAGTTGACGGGGAGTCACCAGAATACCCAACAGGGGTTGATGACGTGCAAGACCAAATTTATAAGACCTTGGGAAGACCAGAGCAATCCCTCAGAAAGTGGTCACCCTTACAGAGACTGCAAGTGAATTTGGGTTTCAGATTCTTCGTTATAGTCTTGATGACCTCATCAACACTCCCAGTAATATTAATAGTAGTTGGTTGCTTGGATCCAACATTTGATGTAGTTGGAGGCTTGGTCCCTTTCTGGTTCTTCTTCTTCTCTTTCTATTTCTTCTTCTTCTTATCAATCTGGCTACTCGCTTGAGAGATTTCACTAGGTGAAGAAGGAGAAATAGAAGGAGACCTGATGGACAAAGAAGGAGAAAGGTCGACATGAGGTTGATGTTAGGGTGGTGTGCTTACATCTGAAGCACCTGCAGTTGAGATCACCGGAGTGGAAAACAACCATACCAGTAACCCAATTGTGAGACCTTGAAGGCTCAAAGTAGTGATGTAAGGAGGACCAACATTTTCGTAAGAAGGAAAAACAAAGGGTTCCCCTGGAAAAGGGGCTCCTTCATTGGTCATTCTAAGAACTGACGCCATACAAATAAAGATCCAACCTAGATTTTTCTAGGGAGAACAAACAACACACGCTAAAAATCTAGTAAGAAAGCAAGAAAACAAAACCTTCTCACAATGAGCACACTAGTTGGTGATGAAATCCAACATCGCGGGAACAAAGTAAGAAGGGGCTGAGATAGAGCAGGTGGAAAAGTTACATTGATGACCTACTTAACGAACTTACACCCTGGTGCAAGCTCCCACACATAATCGTGGGTATACCCTCCAAGGAGCCTGAGTGAGTTTGGCCAACGTCGATTCTAGGTACCATGAAGACTTGCCCCTCCACAATCACCTTGTGTAAAGACCCTAAAGAGATAGGCCACTAAGGTTACCAACTACAACAGTGATGCCTAGGGAAATAGTCGACAGTCTGATCCACCCGCAAGGGCAGGGTATCAAGCCCGAAATCAAATTGAAAGGCTTCCACTCATAATTGTGGGTATACCTTCAAGGGACCCCCATAATACACACAATATCTACATCGAGACTAACAAAGCAGGGTGAGTAACTCTACCAGTCTCAATGCGACCTCAGGTTTGACCCTTGTGTGAGAAGGGCTTCCCAAGACAAAATGTAGCAATTGGATTTCACAGCTCCCTAACACAAGATCCTATTTTTGTTAGCATCTTTGGAAAGTTATCTTTCACACCTATTCCAAAGCTCTACAACTAATCTAATGTAGGTTTTCTACCAGAAAATATAAAAAATGTCTAATCAATTTTTAGTTTAGCGCTTGATTTTTAGGGTTTTTGTTACTCAAAAGGAAAATGGTGTGGACAATATGGTGTTTTGACCGACTCAAAATGTATGCAAAGAGATGACTATGCAATCTTTACATTTCGATGAAATCTATTTTATGAGAAGGAGAAAACATTCATCATTCCAGATGCACAATGTCCCAAAATGCCAAAACAAAACATGCAATTCTGCTACTTCAAATGCAAGCTAGTTTCACTACGCAAAAGAAAAAATGCATTTATCTTCTTTGTTTGATTATGATGTATACATAAATTAAATAAAAAAACTTCAATGCTCCAGTACTTTCAATCAAGAGAAAGAGTCCTATGCAGATGCAAAAGACACGAAGAAAAACAGATACAAACAAAGCATGCACTCAAGGTAGTGAGGTATGAAAGAAAAAAAGTAGAAACTTGTTCTAACAAGCAAGAACACCATCAAGGATTCTACAACCAATCAATCATTCAAGGAACACAAATAAAACGTAGAGAAGAATCCAAGAAAAGATAGGGAGAAAGAGAAATCACTCAACATTGTGCTAACAAAACACACAACTAGAAAAGGCAATTTCACATTTATGAAAAAGGTTTCAAGCTCCAATCAAGACAAGAGGGAGTGATAAGAACAAAAAACCATCAGAAACAAATCCAAACAACTTCACAAACCAACCACGGACTCTGGGTAAAGAGCTCTGCAAAACAGGTTGCAAAAAACTCAGCAAAAGAAGGCAAAAACTCTCAAAAAAGAGACTAGCGCTCCCCCAGAAGGGTGCACAGAGTGTTTCAACGCCCCCTAAGACACTTTAGGGGAGAATTGGCGCTCTATTATGGCCTATAGGGGGGCGTTGGTCCTCCCAGAAACTCAGAAAAAGAGCCAAAAAGTTGCAAAAAAATCACCCAAAATGCATAAAAAATGGTGAAAATGCTAGTCAAGGTAGGAGAAGGCTAATCGATCATAAACACACAGAAAACATGATCTGAAAGGTGGTAAAAGGAAAGGAACAAACCAAGTAAATACAAATATGATTCCTTCCCCAGTGGATTCGCCAATTTCTATTACAAAGAAATCTCCCTGGGGACAAGTGGATTCTCTCTTAGACTCTAGACTCCTAAGGCCAAGACAGAAAGGGTGCTAACTTTGGTTATTGACATCCTTGTAAATATAATTAAACCAATATATAGAGAAGAGGAATAAAAATAATACCTTTTTAACGGCGTTCATCCTTGCACAATCCAAGTTGAGATTTGATGTCCAAGCTCCTCAATAAGTCTTGCAAATCAAACAAAGACGGAACAAGCTTCCTATTCTACTAAGATTAGTTTAAAACCAGATCTATCTAATATAGAAAAGATTATGTAGAAAAAACACAACCTTGAAAGAAAAAGGCCAAGCACATATGTATATTAATGAGAACAAAGTGAGATGATGCTTACAACCATGATGTAGATGCAACAGCTTCTCCCAACTCTCCTTGTCCAACCCTTTGCTCAAGTAATGCACACACAAGTTGATGATGCTCCAATGATATCTCCCTTATGAGATCATAAGTTTGATACTCTCAATGTCTCCCTTCCTTATGAGATCATAAGTTAGGTGCTTCTCAATTTCTCCATATATCCCCTTTTTCCATGAGAGGGCCTCCTTATATAAGCTTGGAGAGGCCCAACCACCATAGAGATTCTTGGGATAGGTTGAGGATCTTTCTCCTTCAGTTGTGGATCCTCCCTAAGATCAAGCCTTGATCTCAGATTTGAATCCAACAAAATCCATATATGAAGGGGATTCTTTCTTGATTCTCCTCAACAACCAAAAATTTGCTCAAATAGGCTAGTGCTCCCCCAAAAGAGTGCACAGAGTGCTGCAATGCTCCCCCAAAGAAGGCTAGGGAGTCTCAATGCTCCCTGACAGTGTATAGGGGAGCGTTGCCTTCTAAAAATGATTTTTGAGTGGTTTTCTTCATGGAAAAAACTTTGTACTCTTCATCAAATGATTTCTCCTTCTTAAACCAGTCTTTGAAGGTGTCTTAAGTGTCCCTATGATGTCATTAGAGACACGACATAGGAAAGATGGTAGTATGATCTTTGCAACACGTGCAACACTTGTGTTCAATATGTGACACTAGTAATGATGAAAATAGGTCATCATTGAAATGAGTAATTTTGATGTGTAATAGAGGGGTTAATTCCCTAACATGTCCTCCCCCTTAAAAACAACCTTGTCCTCAAGGCTTGAGATGTGGAAATTGTTGCAGAATGCTAGCTGGTTACCCAATGGCATCTGCTGGGGTTGTATCTTTCCACTCGACTAACACTTCCTTGATGGTTCATTGACACAGGCGAAACTCACGTTGGTCCAAAATTGCTTGTGGATGTATCCAAATGGAGCCTTCTTCATCCAACTCGGGAAGGCTGGTTTGAGTTTGCAACTTAGTTCCAATCACCTTCTTTAAGCAGGAAACATGAAAAACAGGATGTAACTTAGAATGACTGGGCAAAGCTAACTGATAGGCCACCTATCCCATACACTTGAGAACGATATAAGGACCATAAAATTTGGGCACCATTTTAATACAATGGTCAGCATTGAGGGAATTTTTCTTGTAAGGTTGCAATCAAAAAAACACTTGATCCCCTTCTACCAATTGATGTCCAGAGCGACCTTGATCTGCTTGTTGCTTCATGTGATTTTGGGCCATGACCAAATTCTCTTTGAGGGTATGGAGAATAGCCTCTCGAACTGTAATTGTTCGATCAACCGCCTGGACCTTCGAGACACCTGGTAAATATGAGAGAAATGAAGGTGGATTTTGGCCATATACCACTTCAAAAGGAGTCATGCAGGTAGTTGTATGGTATGAAGTGTTGTACCACCATTCAGCTAGTGGTAACCATTAAGCCCACTGATTTTTATTTTTTGATGCAAAACACCTCAAATATGTTTCCAAACAATTGTTGACAACTTCATTTTGACCATCAGTCTGGGGATGATAAGTTGTGTTAAGATGCAATTGGGTTCCTTGTAGATTGAACAGTTCTTGCCAAAAATTGTTGGTGAAAGTTGAGTCGCGATCATAAATAATAGAATGCGGCATGCCATGAAGCTTGAAGACCTTATCCATGAAAAGTTGAGCCACTGTGGATGTTATAAATGGGTGTTGAATAGAACATAAATGAGCATATTTCGAAAGGAGATCAACTACCACCATGATGATTGATTTATTACCTGATTTAGGTAAGCCTATAGTAAAATCCATAGAGATATCCTGCCAAATAACAGGTGGAATCGGAAGTGGTTGTAGTGTGCCATGATATTTGACTATTTCACCCTTGTTTCGTTGACACATATCACATTCAGCCACAAAATTACGAATGTATTGTTTCATACCATCCTAGAAAAAAGAATGTTTGACCCTGTCCTAGGTTTTGGTAAACCCGGAGTGCCCAACTGTGGGTGTAGCATGAATCTCAGAAAGTACCATGGATTTAAGTTTTGACTGTTTACTTAAATACAAATGGCCTTTGTATCGAAACTCATCATGGAACCAATATTACCCTGGGGAAACTGGAGAATTGGACTCCAATTTTTGTATCAGATGCAAACTTTTGGGATCGTGTAGCCATTCCTGGAGAGCAACTTGGAGCCAATTTGGTACAATGAAGGAGAGAGAAAAAAAAGGGGCCCTTCATCTTCATATTTTTAGGAAAGTGAATCTACAACCACATTGTCTTTTCCTTTCTTGTAAATGATCTCATAATCATATACAAAGAGCTTAGTCACCCATTTTTGTTGCTCTGGGGAGGAAATGTGTTGTTCCAGAAAATACTTGAGGATTTGATGATCTGTCTTAATTTGAAAGTGTTGCCCCAATAGATAAGGGCACCAAAGATCAAGGACATGCAGAATAGCCAACATTTCCTTTTCATAGATAGATTTTCCCTAATTTTGTTCAGACATTTATTTGTTGGTAAAGGCCAAAGGTCAACCCTCTTGCATAAGGACATTGCAATTCCTTTCCCTGAAGCATCAGATTCTAGGGAAAAGGTATTTGTGAAATAAGGAAGGGATAGGACTAGAGTGGTGCACATGGTCATCTTCAAGGTTTGAAAATCCTAAGCAGTTGTTGGAGTCCAAGCGAAAAAATTCCTTTTAAGGAGTGTAGTGAGAGGTATCACAATCTTTCCATAATTCTGAACAAACTTGCAATTATAACTTGTTAAGACAAGAAATTCATGCAATCTTTTGAGATTCTTTGGGTTAGGCCATTCTTACATAGCTTCAATATTTCTAGGATCCACCCTGATGCCGTTCTTTCCAACAAGGTGACCCAAGTACGCGACTTCCAAGGCGCCAAAAGCACATTTAGATTTTTTCAGGAAAAGTTGGTGCTGAGAAAGTAGATGGAGAACTCGATCCACATGAGCAAGATGGTATGTCCAAGTTTTTCTATAGATGAGGATATCATCAAAGAAAAATAATATAAAATGATGGAGAAAAGGATGGAAGACACGATTCATGGGGCTTTGGAAAGTGGAGGGAGCATTACACAAGCCAAAGGGCATGACCCAAAAATCATAGTGGCCCTCATGAGTTCTAAAGGAAGTATTAGGAATGTTTGTCTCTTTCATATGGATCTGGTGGTATCCAGAACAAATATCAAGTTTAGTAAAGAACTGGGCGCCACTCAATTCATTCAAGAAGTCATCAATGACAAGAATGGGAAATTTGTCTTTAATGGTGAGTTTGTTGAGGGCGCGGAAGTTAGGACACATGCACCAAGAACCTTATTTCTTCATGACCATGACCATAGGCGAAGATTAGGGGCTCATACTAGGGAGGATAACACCTGCGTTAAGCAATTCTTGAACCATTTTCTAAATTTCATTTTTTTGTGAAAATGGGTGACGATAGGGACGGATATTGGGAGGAAGGCTTCCTGGTACAATGGGAATGGAATGATCATGAACACCATGGGAAGGAGGGAGTCCCTGGGGACTGGAAAAAACCACTTGATGTTTAGAAAGGATGGATTGGAGGTCTTGTGGCATAGAGGGTGTCTCATTTGCTTGTATGGCATGGAGTTGAGAAATAATGCCAGAATGACCTTCTTTTAACAGATTTTCCATGCGATGAGAACTAATGATCTCAGGGGAACCGATGGTGATGCCTTGGAACTTGTATTGTTGGCCCTCCTGGTCGAATTGCATGGTTAATTCCTTAATATCCATGAGAATGGGACCCAAATTCCTTAGCCAGTCTGCACCCAACACAATGTCACAACCGCCCATGTCGATAGCAAACATGTGATATTTCAGGAGGTAGTCAGCAATTTGGAGACACACATTTTCACAATGCCCTCCACATTTCATGGACCCACCATTGGCAATCATGATTTGGAAATTATTGACTGCACGGATATAGTAATTAGTTTCTTGGGAAATGTGGCAATGAATAAAATTATGAGTTCTTCCACTATCAGCAAGAATGATGACTTTCCTATGCTTGATGTAGCCAATTAGCTTGAGGTTTTGGGGAGCAGAGAAGCCAGTGAGAGCATTTAGGGAAATGACCGGTTTGACTTCGAGAGGGTCTGAGGGAGGGGTTATGTCACTGGGTTTAGGTGACACTGACACAAGGGGAGCTTCAACATCCTCTGAGATGGCCATAAAAATATTTTGTTCCTTACACTTATGTCCTAAAAATATTTGTCATCACAATTATAACAAATTCCTTTGATTTGGCGATCATCCATTTCGACCCTAGTCAATTTTTGGATCTTTAGTGTGGTAGAAGGGTGAGTGGGATTTATTAGTTTAGTGTGAGGAATAAAAGAGGGTTTCCTTTTTTTAGAAGAGACAACCTGTTGTGCTTCCTTAGC